>CM071927.1:8858480-9019473 GCA_016081115.2 Rehmannia glutinosa
ACACACTCTTCTTTACGTTTTCATACTATGAAAACCGCTACACGACATCATTATCAAGTTTGCGGATATATATCTATTTCATATAACAAACAAGACAATCATTTATCCATTCATCACTTATTCGGTTGCGAATTTATCCCTTCATAAAGCCCATCGCAACGTATACCCACTTTAGTTTATCGATCCCAAGGTAACTATCCACTAAATTACAAACACCAATATGGTCATGTTATTAATAAAAAGTTAACTATCCAAGAAATCAAATTGAAATTCTCAAAAAAGAAACAAGGAAGAAAAAATATAATTATGAAACCATAAAAAAGGGCTTTATAAATTAAAATTTGAAAATAACAGCTTACTGTGATAACCAATTGAAGTCTACACTAAAATTTAGAGCTTTACAAATTAAAAGTTAAAAATGATAGTTTACCACATGGCCAAAGTCTTCAATTCTTATGGGTTCTGGGCTGGCTCCGGCGAGCTTCCATTGTCTGTCACAGCAAAGAAATAAGAAAAAGTGACCAAAGAGAAACTTAATGAGACAGCTCCTGGCCTAGCCTGGCGAGCTTCCATCCACTAGCCCCTGTGTTTTATTTTGCTTTTTGTCGTATGCACGTGTGTTTTCTTTTTTTTTCTTCTTTTTTGTTTAATTTATTTGTGAGATTAAATTTTGAGTTTTTAGTTTTACTAATGTACCAAATTTATTTTTTTAATATCGCTAATAGCTTCTTTTTGAATGTGGTCCAAATTTAAACTTACATGTGCCTATTTAAATTTTTTTGGGCTAAATAATTAATTTTAGCTTGGTCTAAAATTTCATAAGGTCTCAATGACCATACCGGGCCTTAATAAGCTACGCCCTGGTTATACTTAGAGTCAGCTGAGTCACACAATTGGTCCTAAGCCATAAAGGACTTGTGCCTACTTTCAATTCGCTCCAAACTCGCCAAGCCCAATACACACACATAGGCTGGTTGGTCACATAAATAATGAAGCCCATCGACATGTCATTTTTAATTATTTACAAAAATATCAAATGTGGTTTTAAACCAAAAAATAACTCCCACCCCTTCCTTTCAATGAAATAGAAGCAAATCGCGAGCCTTACCACTTTGCCACCATATGACGTTTCCTCATGTATTATGTCATGGCTCAAAACCCAAACAATATCAAAACGCTTCTATTTATGAAATAAAAGCATGATTGATGGAACTATATCGAATAGCATATGTGGTTCGACTGGAGGAGATCAACTATGATTAAATTTGGGGGATCGAGCATACTTGTTCTCTTTTACTTGAGAGGACTCCTGGTTATACGCTGCCAGAATTCTACTCGTATCATCAATTAACCGCAGACATCATGCGTTTACCTGCAGCAGAGCAGAGTGCTGAAGTCGAGTTACAAAAAATGAAATAAAAGCAAAATCAAATACATTAATGGCAAAATATTAAAAAAAATTTAACTAAAAGTCTAAAATGATCTTATATTCGTATTTCAAACACTCTATCTATAATCAAAGAATTTATTTGACAAAGAAATAAGTCAGCCAAAACATAGAGGTGATAATTGGTGGCACGATGTGATAGCATCAAGATTTAACATTTCCGCACAAAAATTATCGGGTTTGGGGCAAAGTGTTATCGGAGCCAGCTTTCATATCTAGCCGACTCCATAAGAACGATAAGAATCGCGTCCATCAAAGCCAACCCATAAGCCCAAACCCGATAAAGACCTATAACATAAATAATATCTTTTTTTACACATTTTTTTTCTCATTCTAACTTCCTTGTGGGCTTTATATGTGATAATTATTTGAAGAAAATAATATTATACTATATTAGTAAATAGTTTAACGAGCCAAATGCTCTAAATTATGTCCAAATGAGCCCAATAATAATTAATAAATATAAATATAAATAATGGCTTATCTAGTTTAATTCAAATATGTTCACATTTCGAGTTTTATCGTGGTCGTGTCGGGGTTACCATTATCAGCCCGCTAAGTTTATCGTGCCGCGGTTCGGGCAGTACTTATCGCGTCATGCTTTTATCAAAGCCGCCTGATAACGCACGCCTCGCACGATTTGCCACCCCTATCAAAACACGGCAGATCCAATGGGGCTTTTTGTTTGATTCATACTGAGCATGTTACAGCTCCACATGCTAAACTACAAATTATAGTATATTTTTAGGCCCAATCAAGAAATGGATGACAGAGAATACTAGTCTTTTTTTTTGAGAGAACAGAGAATACTAGCCTTAATTCGTGATAATCGCTACAAAAGAATATAAGAAACTCTTTCTTTTAATCACTTCTTCATAATAAATTATTTTTTACACAAAAAGAGTGTGTTTTTACATTTTTACATTTATTTTAACTCAACCCCATGGTTAACTCATTCTTCTTCTTCAACATACAATACCACACTGACATCTCGCTTCATTAATTTGTATTAATTGTCCAACCAACAATATTCAAATGACATATTCCAATTGGTGGATTAATCCTCACATTTCAGATCATTGTTTCGCTATCCTCCCCACAGAGCTTCCTCCGCCTCCCGCCTGCAAACTCGAAACTGAGTATGCTATATACTCATGTCCATTGTAAGATTGTGAGAAGAAAGCTTTATACATTATATTTATTTTTATTTTAAAATATATTTATTTTTTATCTACATGATCATGAGTATTTTTGCAAAATCTCGCTTAAAAGAAGCGATTATTGCAAGAGAGAAGTAAAAGTAGTTGATAATCGAAGTCAAGCCGTGGCTTGCAAATAAAATCATAATTTGAAAATCGTAAGTTGGGAGCCGCTTAAGTGAAAAATTGTAAAAGTCAAACCATAAGCAAAGTAGAAATCTAAACACCTTCCTCCTGGTTTTAGATTCTCGATTAAATAAAGCAAAACTGTGGCTTATAAGTTGACATCATAAACACTACAAAGTGATTTACCTTCATCGCGAATTATATTCACACACTCGATTTTTCTCTCATACAATCACCGATTGAGCGTAGGGGCCTCTCCGGAACCACCTCAGCCCCCAAAATCTTGTTATGCATCAAGTAGTGGTAGTCATCCTCAAGAATTCACTAACCCAAAGAAAACATTTGATTTATTTCCCCAGATCTCGATTTGGAGTGATCTCATGAAAAGTACAAAGATCACTCTAGATTTTTATTTTATGGTATACTATGTTTAGGTCTAGGATGGTAATGAGATGGGGCTCTGGTACAAGACCCAAACCTCGCTACGTGCTAGAATGGGTGGGTCGATTTGTTTTCATTCCGCTTCAAATTTAAATTAAATACAAAAAAAGGAAAAAAATGAAAATATATATATATATATATATATTTGTAATATATTTATAAAATATTATTTATAAAAGTTACATATTATCAATTTATAAATGTTAGATATAATATAAGAATACACAAAATTACATTTAATATATATTATATATTAAAAGAATATATATTAAAATAAAATTACAAAGTGATTTTGTAGACGGGTACACGCAGTGGCTAAGTTGATACCTGCACTCCGCCTCATCGCCGCGAGTCACGTGGGATGAAGCACCCAAATGGAGGCAGGTCAGCTGCATCACAGTCGGCCTGAATTGCCATCCCTATTCAGCTGTGGGGTGAAATTATATTCTCAAGCTGTGACACTGCATTATTAATTTGGGCGCGACAAAGTTAAGAAAGCATAAAATTGATAATGTAACTTCCGGCATAACTTTGATAAAAGAAAACCATTACATTATTCCATAAGACAAAATAAAATATTAAGAATTACTTCTAAATAATACCTTTAACTGCCTGCTTCGTAGCGGGTTTATGTGATTGATATCACCTACTTTGTAATAATATTCATCTATTATTTTGTTTGTTTCGACTGATATCCCATGAAAGAGTAGGCCCGGTTTGTTATCAAGCCACCCCTTGAAAACACAGGAGGTGGGATATAATATCCACCTATTCCCTTCAGCTACTAAAAACCTCATTTCTCAAACCCTGTACCTTGTACTCTTATTATGATAACTATCGACAAAGCTCTACACTCACCGTGAAACTAATCTACAATATGGAAGCTCTTCCCTCTTATTTCGAAGTCCGCTTTAAACTTACCAGAATGACAGCGATTGACTCTGTGAAGACTAATGTCAATTTGAGAAATATTTGAGCTTCCTCTGGATTTCTCCTTCTTTTCCTAATTCTTACAACCCCAGATTTAATAATACTCGATTTGAACTGGCTTTCTTGGAAAATTTGGTGCTTCTCACTCTTGTAAACCTCACAGCATTTTCACTTTTAAGGTATTGTTAGGTTTTGGATGTTCCCTTTGTGATGCCCCATATTCATTTTAAGTTTGATTTTTTTTCTTTTCACTTCGAATGTCAGGAATTTAGTAGTTAATCGAATAAATGTATTTTATGTAGACTGATACTTTTCCAAAAGTCATAGTATCTTTAATATGCTTACATCCCACAACACATATTGATATGGTCTCAGCTATTCACTTAGATAAACGAGACAAAGATTTATATGTTCTTGTCTCTACTTTCTAATCAGTTTCCTTTGCTATCATAAATTTATCAACTAAAACAAAGAATATGACAAAGAAATGCCTTGAGCTGATTTAATGTTCAAAGAAGAAATTAAAATTTCAACACTATTGCATACCATTGATTATCTCTGCATTAGCAACCATTTGCAAATGTTTATCCTTTTGTATATCTAATCTAATAATGTATAATTTTTTTCTCATGATTCTTCTTGTTACATATATGTATTATATCGTTGTGTTAATTTGTCGAGTCTCGCCTAATACATGCCATTATGCTTGCCTTTTATTTTCTAATCTAATGTGCAACCTGAATAGAAACACGGCCGAATTTGCTTATAAGAGTTGAGATCTTCTTAATAATAGAAGAGATAATGATAATGCTGTTTTCTTAGTAAACCTTTTAATAGAGAATCAAGTAAATGCATTCGGGAATAAAGGCAAGTATCAACTTATGATACACGGTGGAACAAGCGGACGCATTTGTTCTCTCTATGCTATCTCGAGTGGAATCGGGTTGGAATGGCATCACTAAAATAATTGGGCCAACATGTAGTTGCAAGGCACTATGTTAAGGTAATATGATTTCCATGCCTGGTTAATTTTGGCGCAGCTTCTTAGTAAATTAATTGCAAACAGCTTATTTTCATAAAGATTTAATTATTTAATTTGGTTATATAAATTTAGTGGATGCTAATGCTCATCCTACGAGGTTCAAGTCCTAGCCTTTTTACAATGATTTGAGTTACAATCTTTAACATAAAAATAGGCCTTCGGGGAACATTAAATAAGACTTCGTTGAAGCTATTAATATCGCTTCTCAATGGAATGTCCTTGCCCAGTTAACCATCCCTAATCCGTCGATCACTTTTCTTGAAAATTTGTTCGAGGACTCGCAATGATGAAACATAGGAATGTCTATTTCCATAATGAAAGTATCTCAAACTTCTACTTCCACAATAAAGAGCGTGGGCGAAGAGAAAACTGCTGATTCACATGATCCTATTTATGACCTCACGGGTTCATTTTTCCACGATACTAATGCTGGGAGATTGTCAAAAGGATTACAGAATATGATATCATGCAAGGAAAAAGGTGCTGGAGAAGATTAACAGGGTGGATTTTGCAAGATAAATTGTTGGTGTCAAAGCTCGTTTCACATCCGCAAGGACAAAGAAAAGGTGAATTTGGGAAATTAGTTTGGAGAATTTTTGTATTACACAGGTGATTTGATGAATACTATTTAAGATAAATTGTTGGTGTCAAAGAACATCAATATTTCCGTTAAAAAATACTGTAGGATTTTTCCGAATTATTTTTTCAAGAATTGCATTGCACCGGGACAAAGAAAAGGTTGAATTTGGTAAAAGATGAAATTGTTAGATAAGGAGTTTATGATTTTGATGATTTTGTTCGATTTATTCAAATGAGTTTTTAAACCAAAACAATGTCCCTAAATGTTGTTTTGATACTTCCTACATTTGTGTATTTTTGTTGTGCTTTTGATGAATACATTTTCGTTTCACCGGTCGCTATCAAACACATTATTCGAAGAAAATGGGGAGCACGTTTTTTGTGATATGTATTGAACACTTACTGGAACTTCCTTTTGATTTTTTAAACTAATCAATATTTACTCCGAGTCCCCCTGTAAAATTCGCAGACATCTTTAATCTTATCTTTATGCGCCATGGTCGCATCCTTTTGCTTGTTAGATCCGTCAGATTTTTGCCTTTTTGGCTTGGAGGATTGATTTTAATGTACTATATTAGATTTTAAATGGTTTTTTCAAGATCATATGTCTAGAAAATGAAAGCCAAGTCCTCTTTCTATAAATAGAGTTTATTCAAGCAACAAGACATAACACTCTACACAAGCAAAGAGCAATCACAAACAATATATTGAAAAAGCCTTAAAGACTTTTTGCACAAATTTGGGCCGAAAACTACTTTTCAATCATTACAAAGGCTGTAATCTTGATTTTTTTTCAACACAAGACATCCTTTGGGGAGTATTCTGTTAAGATAATGATAGTGTTTCAAGGTTGTGGTAATCTTCAAAGGTGTTGTAAGAGGATTGTGGTAATTCTCAAGGTGGTATAAGAGGGTTGTGGTAATCCTCAAGGTGTTGTATTAATTATTGGTAAATTAATAAAATCTTTTTTCTTTTTGAAATCCATCCCTGCATATATCAAAGGTAGTAGATTAGGCCTTGTGGGTTGAACTACTATAAATCGACGTGTGCTATTTACTTTCCACGCTAGTGCATTTCATCTTTGCTTGAGTTTTACGAAAAAAAGGGCAAAAATTCAAACCGATAATCTATTCAATTTCCTCAGATATCGGTAGCCACTGTGACTAACAAGGTATCAAAAGCCAAACTTCTTGGCTAGTTGCTCGCAGTAAGAGGAAAGATCCATGCTGCACATGGATGCCGATTCACCACCGGCCGCTTCCACCAACAAGCCACTATTCGGACGCCAACAACTACGCATTTCGGAGCACTGCATTGGAGCGCTGCTGGGGCGGCGCCGGGTTCTATTATCAAATATGGTCACGGGCGAGTTGATCAAATCCAACCAAGAACGGAGATGGCACCTCGACTCCTAAACCTTTCAAGAGTTCGGCGAAAACCCACAAAAAAGGTTTTCTCTTCTAAACGGCAAGGCCTAAATATTTTGCATTGTTTCTTACTTCGCTTATCGAGTATAATCGATAAGAGGCATAAGGTCGCAGACACATGAGGCCTGGGGAAAAATTGGAGACAATTTATAGAAGTGGACTGGGCATAGTCAAGCAGCAAGAAGACCACGCTTGTTAAACATTTTGAAAACTTTAACATGCATGTGATGGTGAGCATCCTCTAAAGATGCAGGAAAGGCTTGATAATATTTGTCAATCCTCTGCGGCCTCTGCTGTAAAGTCATCTTTAAGCAACAAGACATAACACTCTACACAAGCAAAGAGCAATCAAGCAAACACTTTCATATATCTTGTTGTACTAGCCTTAGCACTTTCACCGCACAAATTTGAGGTCTAGGCTTTCAATTCTTGATTACACTTGTACTCATATTGTATCAATCATTATTGAGTGAGTTGTAATCTTGATTTTAGTCATCATTCAACACAAGACATCCTTGTGAGTATTCTTGTGGTAAGAATACACTGGGTGATCTAGGTGATAGGTGTTTGAAGGTTGTGGTAATCTTCAAAGGTGTTGTAAAGAGGATTGTGGTAATTCTCAAGGTGGTATAAGAGGATTGTGGTAATCCTCAAGGTGTTGTATTAATTTTTGGTAAATTAATAAAATCTTTTTTCTTTTTGAAATCCATCCAGGATATCTTTGGGGTGGTAGTAAGATTAGCTACAGGTGGGTTGAACTACTATAAATCGATGTGTGCTATTTACTTTCCACATTTAGCATTTCATCTTTGCTTGAGTTTTTACGAAAAAAGAGGGCAAAATCTGAAAACCGGGATAATCTATTCACCCCCTCTAGATTATCGTAGCCACTTGACTAACAGTATTTTGCATAGATTATGTATTAAAAAAGGTGATTTTGCACAAAGAAAGAATTATAAAAGTGATTTTGCACAGAGAAATAACTATAGTTGTGATTTTTTATTTTTTAATAAAAATCGTAGCTTGTATCAATTAAAAGAAATTAGAACATAAAACAATGATTCGCGTAGAGTTCTACTAATTCACACTTTGGTTTTATAATTAGAATTTTTGTGTGGTGTATATAGCTCTTCTAACTAATGAAAATGACCTAGCAACCTAAACAAAACCAATTAGATTTAAAGGGGTAAAATAGGTATTTGGATATAATATGGAGGACACTTGGGTCAAAGACCACTTTATGAATGTTTCTAATAGATACAATCAAACAACTTATTATATAATAGGCTTGATATCCTAAACACAATTACGTAACCAAGCAACCTAATAAAGCTTGACTAATTACTCTGGATAAGCTAAGGAAATGCATTTGGAATTAATCCATCCCTATCACAAAAGGCAACCAAACGTTAGCCTAAAGATACAAAGTATAGAGAGGAAAAAATTTAACATAATAAAGGTGGAATTTGAACGTAATAATGAGGATCCATCTGGAAAAATTAATGTCCGAGGAAGAATGTGATAAAATGTTGATTAATATTAAATTATCTAATAAATTTACCTTATATGGTTATTTACTAATCAGGATTACTAACAAATGTTTACATATTTTAACGGAGAACTGTGCAAATTGGAGAAAATTGCAATATTAATCCTATAAGATTTGGGACTTTGCGATTTTAGTCCCATAGTTTGCATTTTTGGTCCCAAAATTTTCTTTTTACACAAATATAGTCCCATAAGAATCAAGTTGTAATTTTGGTACCATGACAAGTTAAAAAACTAACGGAGAGCATCTTGTGCCGTTAAGTTGTGGACAAACATTGCAGATAATGGTCCCATACGAGTTGGACATTGCAACTTTAGTCCCATTATTTACAAGTATGGACCCAAAGTATTGTTTTGTGCAAAATAGTCCCATAATAATCTAAAATTGCTCCATAGGCATTTGATCTTCAAACGATAGTAAATACGCTATTTTATAAAAAAGTTTATTATATATTATTTATTAAGTATATTTATACTATATTTTTCATTGAGCTTAATATCTAAAAAACAAGATAATACACAATTAATTTTAAAAGAGAGTATTGTTTACAAGATGTTGATTTTGATGCTTACTCAAATAGAGACTTGATTTGCTAAGATTATAAAAAGACCTAGACCCACCCCTATTAATACACGTGTCCTGGGGCAGGTATGATCAATTTAGACCCACTCATTTTATATATTTAACCTTATTTGGTGTACCTCATACATATAGTAAAAAAGATTTTCACAAAACAACAAAATTGCAAAATTAGTTTTGTAACAAAAAAGGTCGTAGAAAGTTCCTGCAAAAACAAAATAGTCCCCTAACTATATAAAAATCACTTTGTTCCTAATTAATCATAAATAAGGTGTTTTTCCATAAATTAGAAATTTAATTGGATTTCAATCACATGAGCGACACATGTAATTCCGTAAAATTATGACTAAATTGGGTTTTTTTCATAGTTGCGAGAACTAATTTGCAAACTTGTGCATTTTGCGAAATATTTATACAACCACCTATCAAATACATGACTAATTTTATAATTTTCTCAATTAATAAAGAAAACAGTTATTTTAATTCATTAAGATTTTATCTAAATTATTTAAGATTTTTACTAAATGATGATTTTGATGTTAAACAAAAATTCAAATGACAACAAAGGATAGAAATTGGTTTAGATTTGTTAGATCCGTATTTTTACTCATCATCTAATAATTTTTCTTATTTTCGAAAATTCCCAATTTTAGTGTTTTGCCTTTCTTGGTTACTTCTTATAATAGAATTTATTAAATAAAGAAGTTGATTTATAAAAGGATTGTTTTAAAACTTGACTCTCAAGTATTGGATTAATATGGAAATATCTTATTTTGATAAGGAAGGATTCTAAGAGTCCTAATGTGATTATGAATCCTAGTTCTATTATGTCTCTCTTTCCTTGTTTTGTAGGGACTCAAACTCTTCAAAAGATTTCCTATATTAGGAGGACGTCCCTCACATAAATTAGACACGCAGAATTACAATTTAGAAAGCATATACACGAGAGAGTTCGAGTTCTGCGAGAAGAAACAAAGTACGATAATCTGCACAGATCAGAGTGTTGAATGAAGTGCTGCTGCAGTTTCAGTACAACACCTGAATATTGAGCGTCTTTGTTTCTTTGATTTTCGTCCATCTTTTGTTTTCATAGAAGTTCTGAATAGTCTATATTCTTTCTTTTTGGACGAGTTATTTTACAAAGTATGGATCTACTCATAGTCTCATACAAAAAGGATTTTTGATAGATTTCGTACTAGTTGAGTCATTCATGTTGAGATCTGTAATCGATACAATCAACTAGTGAATTATTTCGCCCTGCTGGCACGTTTACAAGTATTTTTATACTTGTAGACAAATTTTATCTCTGTGTTTTCTATTATCCGCTGCGAGTTGGTATAAGTGTTACTGACACTTGTAGCAACACTTTATTCTGTGTGCTTTATCCTTGAACATTGGGACCTTAAATTCTTTCAATTGGCATCTAGAGCCGAGACTTGATTTCACTAAGTGTTGATCCTGCGTTCGAGCAAGCGATGGATGTTCAAGGAGCTGTTATGTTTCGTCCTCCTATAATTGATGATCTAGCGCAATTGACCAAGGAAACTGAAGAATCTGATCTTGGAAAGGAATCCATGGACCTATCGGGAAACCAATTCAATCTTGAATTCGTTCGATGTAGAACTTGTACGGGAATTGGTCACCGTGCGAATCAATGTGCAAATACCTTACGAAAAAGAGGTATTAAATTATGCACCACTCTAAGTGATGATGAATCTGAGGAGGACAGTGCTGACCTGAGAGAAGATCCGACTACCCTAATGTCTGTTACTGAAGGAAAAATGTGTTTACAAATCGATCCAAAAGGTGTTTCTCGAAGTGTCGCACGAACTGTTCCGACACCTGGAAGGTATAACACTTCTGACTCGTTAAATTATTTTTGTCTAAATTCTACTTCTGGTGTAGAAACAGATTTGCAGTCCAGAGATGAGTCTGATGATGAAATAAGCCTAGATGAGACATACGAAAAATTGTATAAAGATTGGCTTAAGAAAATTCAACAAGTCAAACTGCTCACTAAGGAGAAAAATCAGCTTACTCAGGAGAACGATGGTCAGAATAGTGCGATTGCTCGATTGGAGGCTTTGCTCACCAAGAAGGAAGAAGAGTTTGGAAAGGTAAAATCTGAACTTGATAAATCTCTTGACACTTTAAAGAAGTTGGATTCTGATAAGGAAAAACTTGATAATATTTTGCCTTTAGGAAGTGATAAAAAGGCTGGTATTGGCTATAAAACATCTATTTTTGTCAAAGCAATTAAAGATTCTAGGCTTCTACTTCTTCCATTGAAAACTTCACATGTTCTAATCAAAGACCACGAAAAAGGAAAAAGCTATATGTCTGGCCATATTACACCATATTGTCATTTGCTAAAATCTGATTTACAGTATCAAAAGTCTTTTGGTCAGGTGTCTCCACAAGTGTCCTCACACACTTCCAGCAACACCCCACGTTTTCCAAAATCTATTTGGGTCCGTAAAACTGAATTGACATGTAATGTTGTATATACATCCTTGAGGACTAACATTGCAGTATACCTGGTACTTTGATAGTGGATGTTCACATCATATGACAGGTAATTTAGAATACTTGACGGACTCGAGGTGTACAATGGTGGGAAGGTTAATTATGGAGGTAGAACTCATGGTAAGATTGTTGGTAAAGGTACTTTGAATATGGAAGGGCTTCGTAAGCTCGAAATATTTTACATGTTAAGGGGCTTACAAAGAAATCTCATAAGCATAAGTCGGCTGTGTGTTGACAATTTGTATGTGAAGTTTAATAAAAATTCATGTGAAGTGTTTGATGATTCTAACTTGTGTATTCTAGTAGGTATGCGATCAGTTGACAATTGCTACCAATTTGGAGGAATCAAAACGTGTCATCGTATGCAATTGGATAAAACTGAACTTTGGCATAAAAAATTAGGTCATGTGAACTTCAAAATGCTTGGTAAATTGATTAGATATGATGTTGTAAAAGGGATGCCTAAACTGAACTTGAAAAATTATATTGTGTGTGGTTCATGTCAAAATAGTAAACAAAAAGGGGTGTCACACCAAGTGTTACAACACTTCAATACTACTCGATGTTTTGAACTTCTACATATGAATGTTATGGGTCCTAGTGAGGTTGAAAGCATTGGTGGTAAGAAGTATTCTTTTGTGTGTACTGATGATTTCTCACATTATTCACGGGTCTTCTTTTACGTGAAAAATGACGCTTTCGATTCTTTCAATAAGTTTTACAAAAAGAGTGTGTAAGTTGTACTTGCATGAGAATCTCTATAATTAGGTCGGATCACGGTAAGGAATTTGAGAATTTTTCTTTTTCATCTTTTCGTGATATAAATGGGATATCTCATGAATTTTACGCACCTAAAACCCCACAACACAATGGGGTGGCAGAACTGGAAAATCAAACATTGCAAGAAATGGCTAGAGTGATGTTGAGTTCTAAAAATTTGGCAAAATGTTTTTGGGCTGAGGCCTTAAACACTGCATGTCACATCTCAAATAGAGTTTATTTGAGGATGGGTAGTCTTATGACTCCTTATGAAATCTTTTTAGGAAAGAAACCTAACCTCAAGTATTTTCATGTATTTGGATGTGTGTGTTATGTTTTGAAAGATAGAGTCACCTTGCAAAGTTTGATTCAAAAAGTGATAAAAATATGTTCTTGGGTTATTCATCTAATAATCATGCATATAGGGTTTACAATATTCGTACAAGGACCATGATAGAATCTGTGAAAGTTGTATTCGATGATCTTTCTAGATTTGCAGGGAACACTGAACAAGATACATTTGATTACTTGATGGAAATGTCATGGGCTCAACAATCACAGTCTGTGCTAGATGTTGTACCAAATGATACAACATCTGCAAGCACATCTTCGCAACCTGAATTGGCTAGTGGTACGGATGTCGTCACGATGTTGTATCTCGATGTCATAACATCCGCTAGCACATCTGGATCTCTGCAAGCAATGAAAATAATTTTGGCCCTCATATTGAGGAGAACTTAGAAGGACTTGATTTAATCACTAATGAAAGACGAGATCCCCCATGCAGAATTCAAAAGAATCATCCTATCTCAAGTCATAGGTGAGATATCGAAGGCATAAGAACTAGAAGGAAAGAAAGAGTAAACTATCAAAATATGGTAAGACTAGTTTGTTTGTCTTCTACTTGTATGATGGTAAGCACTTCTCAATGTGTTTTGAATTTTGAGTCTAAGAATGTGTTTGTTGCTTTGAAAAATGATTTTTGGATAAATGTTGTGCATAAGAAATTTGATCATTTCATCAAAAAGGATCATTGTTTACATAGTGATGTCTTAACCATTTATAGTGATAATTCTAGTCTTTATAGATATTTGAAAAATCTAGTATATCACTCTCGCACAAAACACATAGATATAAGATACCATTTTATTCGTGATTTGGTTGAGAAAAAACATTATTCGCATAGAGTACATTAGAACGAAAATCGGTTGGCTAATATTTTCACCAAAGCTTTAGATTTTGAGAGATTTTTCACTCTAAGGAAGTCTCTTGGTTTGTGTGTTATTTAACACTTGTCTCTCGAAAGTGTTGCAAAAGACTCACAAAGAACACTGCCGCAACACCCTTGTTCTTTTTCTCGCTTTCTTTTCCTGTTTGTATTCATGCATTAGTTAGATTTGCATTTGCACGATCAATCAGTTTGATAGAGTTCAGTAATGTACCCAAGATTGTTCACTTGATAAGTCGATGTGAGTGGATGTTTCTAATTTACAAAATCATTATTATCTTTACCCAGGCGATGAGTTTAAAAAAATATATATATTGACCATGTTTTGAGGCCTTTGAGGGAAACTTGACTACCTACCCCATCGAGTGCGACTAATTCTTTTTGACCAATACTTACATTTTAAAAGTGTTTTAAGCGGCATGATCTTGTGATAAAAAGCTACCATTGGGATTTTGTGTAAAAGCTACCCATCAAGCAACTGCATGTGTCTTGGAAAAATAAAAAATATAAAAAAACTCGAAAAATCATATATGTTGGGTATGCGGATCGCTATTCATTGAATCGGAATAAAGGTGTGTCTCAAGGTGTTACAACAACACTTTCGGTGACGATGTCGGTGATATAAGTCCCCCACTTGTGTGTGCGTTTTATTTTTTAGTTACATTTCTAGCATAATTAGGATATGCATATTTGGTGAAATTTGAAGAATAACCTGAATTTTGGATTCCCTTGAATTGTATGCGATCTTGAATTTTCTTTCCTTAATTATTGGATCTCTTGGAATCTTAAGTCTTGTGGTGTTATATGCAATGTGATATACTTGGAATGATTTGGAAAATCTTTGCATTGCCTTATCTATATTTGCGGTTAAGAGTTTCATTATTTCCAAAGACTTAAATTCAAAAATCAAATTTTGGGAAGAATTTTATTTTGAATCCAATTTTGTGTCCGAATTTTTAGGGTGTGAATCTCACGAGTTTATTTTCGTTGTATTTCTTAATTTTGAATTCGTATATCTATTTAAGTATCCCAACTTTACACGCTATCACCTAATTACTCTCCATCTCTCTTATTTTCTCTTGATCTTTCAATGCGCATCTCTCCCAAAATTTCCTCTCGAAATTTTTCCTCATACATATTGTTTTGCTAAACCAAAGATGAAGATGGAATCAAGAAGTTCCTCATGCTCTTCTACTACGCTCTTAAAAGTGTTTCTCAGGGTGTACCGAAAAGTGCTACTAACACCCCCGATATTCCCCTACCGCACTTGATACTTCTAGTGCTATTTTCGCTATAATGAATTTTATGCAAGGGCAACATGTGTTTGTTGACCATCGATTCCTGGATAAGCAACGATCCGATCTATGAAAACTACAAAGTTCACATCCACGTCATGCTCTCACCTCTTTCTCGACAAAAAGGGGGGAGAAGAAATTGATTTTGAGGCAACGAATCAATTGTATCACTTTGACAAGTGATTTGTTTCTAATGTGTTTTGATAAATATGGTTGCTCGATACTTGTGCTTTTGACTTTACACTCGATACTATTTTGAGTATTAATTATTTTCTCACAGATTTTAAGTGTTCATGGAAGTGTTTTGACATCCGTAACAACACTTTTGAAACAGGCGATTTTTTATTAAGGGGGAGAAATTGTTTTTGAACCTCCGATTCCTAACTGGGTGGGGAGAATTTTTTGAAACTCCGATTTTTTAAATCAAGGGGAGTTACTTACTTATTTCTTAAATCCTATGATTGAGTTTCTATGTTTTGTCCGAGAAAGGCAAAAAGGGGAGATTGTTAGATCCGTGTTTTTACTCGTCATCTAATATTTTTCTTATTTTTGAAAATTCCCAATTTTAGTGTTTTGGCTTTCTTGGTTACTTCTTATAATAGGATTTATTAAATAAGAGAAGGTGATTTATAAAAAGATTGTTTTAAAACTTGACTCTCAAGTATTGGATTAATATGGAAATATCTTATTTTAATAAGGAAGGATTCTAAGAGTCCTACTCTATATGTGATTATGAATCCTAATTCTATTTTGTCTCTCTTTCCTTGTTTTGTAGGGACTCAAACTCTTCAAAGGATTGCCTAAATAAGGAGGACGCCCCTCACATAAATTAGACACGGAATTACAATTTAGAGAGCATATACACGAGAGAGTTCGAGTTGCGAGAAGAAACAAAATACAATAGTCGCATGCATCGTCAGTGTTGAATGAAGTCTTTTTGCCGATTTCAAAGACAACACCGAATATTGATCGTCTTTGTTTCTTTGATTTTCGTCCATATTTTGTTTTCATAGAAGTTCGAATAGTCTATATTTTTTTCTTTTGGACGAGTTATTTTACAAAGTATAGATCTACTCATAGTCTCATACAAAGGAGTTTTGATAGATTTCGTACTAGTTGAGTCATTCATGTTGAGATCTCAGAATCGATACAATCAACTAGTGAATTATTTCGCCTGTCAGTATGTTTACAAGTATTTTTATACTTGTAGACAAATTTTTATCTCTGTGTTTTCTATTATCCATTTGTGAGTTGGTATAAGTGTTCTGCAGCACTTGTAGCAACACTTTATTCTCGTGTGTTTTATCCTTGAACATTGGGACCTTAAATTCTTTCAAGATTTACCTATTTTAATATTTTTATTTGGGATAATTGCATTTTTAGTCCCAATATAGGATAAGAATAGTTGCTTTTTAGTCCCAATTACAAATGATGGGACCGAAATTGCAAAGAAAATTAACGGAAAAATTAACGGTGGGACTAATTTTTGCAACAAAACCATTCTATTTAGACTATTTTGAATCCATAGGACCAAAATTGTAATGACTTAAATCTTGTGGGACTAATATTGCAATTTTCTCGTGCAAATTGTTATGTTATTGACTAAATTACTATTTTTTTATAAGGGAATTATATTTTTCGTTCATTAAATCAATACAACAAAAGGGTACAAGATTCTAAAATGACACTGGAAAAACTCAAATAAATTCTCACCATTCAAACAAGAGAAGAGGAGAAGACATATTGTCTTCATTTGCAACAATTTTTGGGGTGCTAAATTGAAAGTAGAAGCTATAAACCACTTTTCTTTTTCCAAGTTAATCTAAAATTTAACCCGACATTATCCCATTATTATCGCGGCTAGACAACAAAAATAATTTATAGTCGGGACATGTAGAAATAAAATTGTAATAAATAAAATGATGAAAAAAATGAAAATACATGGTGGGCCACTTCCTTAGAATGAAGATACGACATTAATCTGTAGAGATTTGAACCGCACCATCGCCAAAGACAAGCACCATCACACATCCCCTGTCTCGGGTTGGTAACACGTCATCATCTCTCTCATACAATTTATAAAAAAATTAAAAAGCTTTATCCATGATAGGATCGATCCGATATTTGGGAAATTTTGGAAATCCAGACGAGAGAGAAAAAGGAATTTAGAGAGAGAAAGAATTGATTTTTTATTAAGCTCATAATCACTGTTAACAAACTCCAATCGACATTTTAATACACTTATTCCGTTCCATCGAAACGCGTTTTGTGTAAGTTGCTAGATTACAATTCTAATAAAGGAAACACGACTTCTACTATTAGCTAACTCCTAACAATACCCCTACTCGGAACATGTCTTGCCCTCAAGACAACAAATGAGAAAAGACTTAGTGATTTGATCGACATCCTCCCAGGTTGCCTCCTCGACAGGAGATGAGCCCACCGCACCAAGACTTGAGGAACGCCATGGCTGTTATTACGCTTCACCAAACGCCTCTCCAAAATAGTAATGGATGTAAAACCACCTTGCCCTCATTATCAAAAGATGGTAACTCAAAGACACACACCGCCGACACCCCAACCCTCTTCTTAAGTACGGAGACATGAAAACCGGATGGATTTTTGCCGTTCTTTGGAAGTCAAGCTTGTAGCTACTTCCCCAACCCTCTCGCACAATCAAGAACGGACCAGCGAACTTAAATGAGTTTCCACAGCGTGAGTTACGAAGAGACAACCGCCGGTATGGCTTCAACTTAAGATACACCCAATCCCCCACTTGAAATGTCCTTTCCTGTCGATGCTTATCTCGCAAATTTCTTCATGCGGTCTTGAGCCCGATGTAAGTAATATCTCAATCTCTTTGAATGACGTGTTGCATCTTAATTGTCTGTTTCACCCCAACAACACCGAAGTCAACTCGTGTGGTAAAGCTAATGGCGAGCTTATAGCCATAGATGGCCTCAAAAGGAGACATTTTAATAGCGGAGTGGTTACAGTGTGTTGTACCAATATTCGGCATAGCTCAACCATTGTCTCCCATCGTCCAGGATTTGTGCCACACGTACACCTCAAGTAAGCCTCTA
The DNA here is from genome assembly GCA_016081115.2 of Rehmannia glutinosa. Taxonomy (NCBI): domain Eukaryota; kingdom Viridiplantae; phylum Streptophyta; class Magnoliopsida; order Lamiales; family Orobanchaceae; genus Rehmannia; species Rehmannia glutinosa. The sequence continues at coordinate 8,876,691 of CM071927.1, forward strand.
AACACCGATTCACCCGCTCCGTTTGACCATCCGTCCGAGGATGGTAAGTAGTGCTCAAATGATGGGTGACCCCTAATAATCGAAATAGCACGCGTAAATGACTTGTAAACACCTTATCGCGATCGGTGACCATGGAGTGAGGAAGACCGTGTAGTTTGTAAACCACGTCCAAGAATAAGTGAGCTACAATGGATGCGGTATAGGGGTGTTTCAAAGCAAAGCAAAATGCGAGTACTTTGTGAATCGTCACGACCACAAAGATGACATCAGAACCATTAGATAGAGGTAGCCGATCAATAAAATCCATTGAGATATGTTTCAAGCCTCGATCGGGAATGGGCAAAGGTTGGAGAAGACCCGCAACTTTATGAGTCTCATGTTTACACAATTGGCATTGATGACAACCTTTAATCATAGTGATAACCATTTGTTTTATGCTTGCCCACCAAAACACTCCTTTTATTATTTGAATAGTGATCGTTTGGCCTTAATGCCCTCCTTCCACCGATCGATGCATATATCTTTGAATAATGGTGTCTCTTAAAGTTGAATTGGTACCGACATACAATCGCCCCTTATATCTCAACAAATCCCCGGCATAAGAATAAAAAGACACATTATAAGGATAAACAATACATTCGGTGATTGCGGCTGAGCAACATCATCCGCCTCATAAGAATTATGAATTTCATCAATCCACATAGGTGTAAGCGAAGAGAGATGGCATAACACCGAGAGTGAGGAATATATTTTCTGGACAAAGCATCGGCCGCCTTATTTTCCAACCCTTTTTGTACTCTCTATCTTATAGTCGAATCCCAACAATTTTGTCATATATTTATGTAAAGGGGTGGATATTTTTGTTCTAACAAATACTTCAAACTTTGTTGATCCGTTTTTATGATGAATCGAGAATGCAACAAGTAAGCCCTCCATTTCTCAATAGCTAAAATGATAGCTAAGAATTCCTTCTCATATATAGATAGACCCAAGTGTTTAGTGCATAGAGCCTTACTCGTACGCCAATGGATGACCGTCCCGCATCAAGACGCCCCAAACCCGAATAACAAGCATCTGTCTCCACCACAAAAATCTTGAAAAATCTGGAAGTTGCAACACCGGGAAGTCATCATAGCTTGTTTTAGTTGATTGAATGACCTTTGGTGGCTCATCCCAAACAAATCGTCCCTTCTTGGTGAGGTTGGTTAAAGGCTTGGCAATAATCCCATAATTTCCGACAAACTTCCGATAATATCCTGTCAAGCCCAAGAACCCTCGCAATGCTTTCACATTCTTTGGAGGTAACCACTCCCGCATAGCTTGAACCTTCTTAGGATCACCGCCACTCTGTTTGCATTTATGATATGGCCCAAATATTCAATAGTGTTTTTCCCAAAACCGCACTTGGAAGCTTTAGCAAACAACGATGTTCTTGAAGTGTAAGAAAACCTTTCTCAAATGTACCACATGATCCTCCATCCTCTTACTATATACCAAAATATCGTCAAAGAATACCAAGACAAAGCTCCTTAAAAATGGTCGAAATATTTTATTCATCAATGCTTGAAATGTCATTTGGTGCATTTGTTAAGCCAAACGACATGACTTTAAATTCATATAATCGACACGATCACAAAAGTCTGTCTTCTCGATATCGGATGGGTGCACCGATTTGGTGATAGCGAACGAAGATCGATCTTTGAAAATACCGTAGCTCCCCTAATTCATTGAGCAAATCATCATTCAAAGGTATGGGGAAGTTGTCCTTAATTGTCAATGAATTTAACTTCCTATAGTCCACACAGAATCTCCAAGCTCCATCCTTCTTCTTGACCAATAACACTGGTGAAGAGAAAGGATCTTCGCTTCGTATAATGCCCCCTTGTAGCATCTCTTGGACCATTTTTTCAATCTCCATTCTTTGCATATAGGGATACCTGTAAGGGTGTAACTTGAATGGTTCTACCCGGTTTCAGTGTAATCTTATGATCTTGTTCCTCATTGGTGGCATTTCTTTTGGAGTGTCAAAAACACTAGCAAATTCGGATAGTAAAGGATTTAATTCTTTTGCACAATCATACTCCTTCTTAACCCACTTCCGAGATAAAACACAGACAACCATATACCATATTTTTACCTTTAACAAACAATTTCTTGATTCACTTTCATCATCACTTCCACGAAGCCTCTTTCCCCACTCCTTTTAGTGTGATTGTCCTTGTTGCCCTTGGAATCTGTATGCTTTGTTGTAAAAATCAAAAGTTATAGGCCCAATTGTCTCAAAAATCGACTCCAACAACCATATCACACCCTCCCAATTTCAAAAGTCTCACCGGTGCGGTGAACTTGCATTTCCCCATATACCACACAAATTTGGAGCATCCGCATCGCAACTTATTCTATTTCCATCCGCCATTTGTTACCATCATAGGTGAAGTCAATTCAATTACACAACCAAGTTTCTTAGTTGTTGGGTCCAAGAAGTGTGGGTGCTACTGTATCAACTAGTATAGTAATTTCATGTTTCCCACTCACACCCCTTACTTTGATAGTATCACGGGGCCACCGCCCCGCCAATCACTAAATCGAAATGTGATATTCTTTCCCGCATATCTTCTTCTTTTCTTTAACTCTACCGCCTCCTCCTCTCTGTTTCTTCACATAGTATGACAAAAGTTTCTTACACTTGTGGCCAAAATGGTAAGGTTCATCACGCCTAAAGCATAAGTTCTTCTTCCTCCTTGTTTCTACCTCTTCAGAGTAAGTTTTCTTAAAGGAGGCACCTTATCCCGCCCCGAATCGGCTTACTTCTCCCGTTCCACCTTCATATCGACTTCCTCTCCACCCACCAAAGTGTTTGCACCAACTTGAGGTTTGTTAATTACTCGTTATCTCTACTATTAGTATTCACCGAGTTCTGTCTCCTTGCTAGATTCATGGCTTCCATCAAATTCCGAGGTCAAGTAACTCCAACATTTGTCTAATTTGACTTTGAGGCCACCGATAAAGCTTTCTACAAAATACTCTTGAGAATGAGCTTTATTGACTTTATCAAGCATAAAAGCCCTCGAGTTCTTGAATTCAAGTATGTACTCCCGCACTTTACCTTCCCGTCTCGGCCTTATTAAATTGTCCGATTATGTGATTCCCTTCCGCATTTAGGAATCTATCCAAAACCATTCCCGCAAACTTCTCCCAAGACATGTTTTCCGTCCTTCAATATACTCCAAGTACCGGTGATCACCATGACATCCATATTCATCCTCGCCGTAATGATTTTTTCAAAATCGAGAAAGTGTATTGTACAAGAAATATTTATTGCATTTTCGGAGCCATAACCGTGGATTGTCACCATTAAACTTGGGAAATTCGAACTTAGGTACTCTACCACCACTTATATTAATGTTTTCAACACCACGCACATTAGGAGGGGTAGAAAGTATACCAAAGATCAAGACGATTCCTTGCTTGACCACCACCAAGTAAGTAGTAGCTATATTTGGATTCACATTTTTCTGCCTGTTTCTTTGTAATTCCTCGCTTTCGCTTCGTCCAACTTCTTCGAAAAATTTCTTCCATCGATTGCGTAAACCGTTCATACGGATTGTTAGTTCTTCGATTTGCTTCTTCACCGCTAATTGAAATTCTGTTTGATTTTGTGCCATTTCACCCAGTTGAGCTTCCATAGCTTCCATTCTGTTACTCTTTTTCGCCATTAATTCTTCTTCAGAGTTTTATTGCACAAACGAAACTGGCTCTGATACCAAATGATAGGATCGATCCAGATATTTGGGAAATTTTGGAAATCCAGACGAGAGAGAAAAAGGAATTTAGAGAGAGAAAGAATTCAGATTTTTTTATTAAGCTCATAACTGCCTGTTAACAAACTCCAACTGACATTTTAATACACTTATTCCCGTTCCATCGAAACACAGCGTTTTGTGTAAGTTGCTAGATTACAATTCTAATAAAGAAACACGACTTCTACTGTTAGCTGACTCCTAACAATCCGGTGCCACTCCCTCCGGTTCTTACACATTCTCCTCATTCGTGTCCACTCGAGAATTTATTCTTCAAGCCGGAACCAAACTCCAGAGTTCTCCAGAAAAAAAGGGAAGTTATATAATATAGTAGCTAAAATTTTGGCGGCGGCGGAGCTAGTGTTGAATGGCGGTGGAGTACAGGTGTTGCGAGACGGAATTTTTCATTCACATTTTGGTGATAGTGTTTCTGGTGGGGTTTGCGGGCCTAATGTCCGGGCTCACTTTGGGCCTCATGTCTCTTAGCCTCGTCGATCTTGAAGTTCTCGCAAAGTCTGAACTCCCAAGGACAAACAACATGCCGGTATTGTTGTTGTTTTCTGACTGTTTTATTGCTTTTTTCTATTTTCCTTTCATTGTGTCCTCTTCCTCGTGTATATGAGTTTGAAGTTATTTCTGCTGTGTAGAACTCATCGATTTTGGTGAGTAGAAAGACATGGAAATGGAGAAAATAAAAATAGAGCATCACTTGAAATTTGAAATGTTCCCCGCTAAAATTGAAATGCAATTCGAGCTGAAAAATTAAAGCTTCACGTTTGGATTCTCAAACATTTATACCGTGGAAAGAATTATTTTTGTATTGTGCACTGTAGGTAGCTAAGTTTTTTTTTTTGAGAAAGAGTAGGTAGCTAAGTTTAGTTTGTCCAATTTCCTTATAATTTTGTTATTTTCTTTTCTGTAGCAGAAAGTTTCTAATATGGAAAAAACTCATACTATTCAAAATTTCAAATATGAATTCTGTCCATTTATGAGTAATGAATCACTGATGTATAATAACACTAATTTTCATTTTCATTGAATAAAAGGATAAGGCAAAAACTTGCATGAGACGGTCTCACGGATCTGCGTGAGACGGTCTCACGGATCTGCGTGAGACGGTCTCACTGATTTAGATCCGTGAGACGGAGCCCTTCACAAAGTTTTAAAGTTTTTTTTTTTGATTTTATTTTTCTTAGGGTTTATATTTGTTTTTTTTTAGGGTTTATTTTGTTTCTTGGGTTTATTTTTAACTCATTTGGGTTTTTAGGATTTTTAGTTTTTTTTTTAGGGTTTATTTTTTTATTTTTGGGTTTATTTTTGTTTTTCGGGTTTATTCTTCATGGTTCATGTTTTTAGGGTTTATTTTTGTTTCTTCATGGTTCATTATTATTTTTAAATTTATTTTCATGGTTCATGTTCTCAAGACGGAGCCCTTAGGGAGGTGTCTCACCACGAATTTAGATCCGTGAGACCATCTCACAAGAGACTTGCCCAAAGGATAATTACAAAACCCCCCCTAAGGTTTGGCTAATTAAGAAAAAAGAGGTTTTTGAAAATAACCAAAAACAAAACTGAGGTTTGATTGTGTCTTAAAATTTAAGGGGGTAACTGTAATATTCTGATAAACGTAAGGGGAGCTTTTGAAATGTTTTTTGCAAACGAAGGGGGAAAATGTAAGACGGATCAAACCTAAAGGTTTTTTTTCTTTTTGTAATTTCCACCATGTTTTTTTTTTTTGAAATTAGCCCGAACCTCAGGTTTTTTTTTTGTAATTAGCCCGAACCTCAGGGTTTTTTTCTGTAATTATCCCTTGAATATAGGGATTTCAATCCATTCCTTAAGATTTCTAATTCTGATAGTTGTAATATGGCATATCATATACTCATATAAAGTTCCATATGTTATTGCAGCAAAGATACTTCCAGTTGTCAAGAATCAGCATTTATTACTTTGCACTTTGCTTATCTGCAACGCCGCTGCTATGGAGGTATACGTATTTGATGTGTTATGCTTCACAAAGCAATTTGAGCATGGCAGAATTGATTTCATGCTTGAGTTAAATTTTCTTTCAGGCACTTCCTATTTTCCTTGACAGTCTAGTTACAGCCTGGGGCGCAATCCTTATTTCTGTGACTTTGATACTTATGCTTGGTGAGGTAGGACATTTTAATTGTCAATAGTGTGACAAAGTGAAAGGCTAGATATTGCAAGTTATCATGTATATAGCATGACATGATTTGGAAATTAAAATGATGGCAACATCCATGCACTAGTTCTATATGATAAATATGGAATATGTGTATAATAAAAGTGCTTATATTCCAAAACCATGTTAGAAGCAAGAAGTTGGTTTATGAGATGGGCTAATGATTCATCTACAATACTGATCGATCATTCTTTACTGTCAGATCATTCCACAATCTGTTTGCTCTAGACATGGACTTGCTATTGGTGCAGCTGTGGCCCCAGTGGTTCGCGTTCTTGTCTGGATTTGTTTCCCGATTGCGTACCCGATAAGCAAGGTAAAGTATTTTGTCTTATCGATTGTCCACATTTGCATTCGAAGTTGTATTTAACAAAATAGTCTACAAATTATGACCTTTGCTATATATATTTTCTGTAATATCCAGTTGTTGGACTTGCTGCTTGGCCATCGTCATAGAGCTCTATTTCGACGTGCTGAGTTGAAAACACTTGTCAATTTGCATGGCAATGAGGTAGGAACTACTTAAAATGAGATTACCCTTGATTATTTGTTATTATTTATATTTTTAATTAAGTATACCTAAAATGATGCTTCTATAGTTCTATCTTAATTTGCTGCCTTGATACCTAAATCTACTTTTGTCTGATGCAGGCAGGTAAAGGTGGAGAACTCACACATGATGAGACAACTATTATTGCTGGGGCACTTGAACTCAGTGAGAAAACTGCTGGTGATGCCATGACTCCGATATCTGAAACTTTTGCAATTGATATAAATGCAAAGCTTGATAGGTGACGCGTAATATGTCATTCAAGAACTTACTATTTTCATTGTTATGCGATGCTGAAAATAGCGTCATTGTTTGTTATGGTATAGGTCCTTGATGAATCTAATTTTAGAAAAAGGACATAGCAGAGTGCCTGTCTACTATGACCAACCTACAAATATCATTGGGCTTGTTCTGGTACTTATTTCATCTTCTTACAATATTCATCTACTTGAATGACAATAGCCATTTGCTTTCCGTAGTCTTTTTACTTAACATGCATAGTTGCTTTCGTATGATGATACCTTTTGAATTTACGTATGTACCTTAAATAATGTCCATAATAATGGTGAAACCAGTTGTCCTTCACGTTTTTCTTAATACGGAAACCTGTTTCACTTTTCCTTTCTGTATTTCTGTCCTGTTAGGTCAAAAATTTGTTAACCGTACATCCGGAAGATAAATTACCAGTAACGAGTGTCACAATTCGGAGAATTCAAAGGTACATTGGTACTTTTGAAACTCTAAATATGTTATTGATAATGCCCCATTCATCCACGGCATTGTTCTTTTTGTTTTAACTTCTTAGGGTTCCAGAAACTATGCCGTTATACGACATCTTGAATGAATTCCAAAAGGGTCACAGTCACATGGCTGTTGTTATTAGACAGTCTATTAAGGCGATCGACCAGCCTGCTATTCGAGCACCACCGTTAGTAAGTTCTTTACGTCGGTTGACATACTTGTACAAAGTCCTCGGATTTTTGGCCAGTTTTCCATAGCAAAAATGTTTGTCTAGCTATGCTTCTCAAAAACATGTTTTTTTAGCCATTTTTTAGTTCAAATGTCCACTTTGCCCTTTTTTTTTTAAAAAAAAAGAAATTTCTGGGGACCGGTCCATTTCTCGTTACCGAGACACATGACTAGGTACCAAGAAATGTACCGCATTAATTTTTTGAAAAATGGCCAAGTACCTCATCAGAAAGGTAAGAAAGGTATGACTAACTGTCAGTTTTTAGTCAAAATGGCTAAAAATCATGGTTTTGAAAAACATGACTATTATTTATTTTCACAAAGCAGGCTAATTTGGCCTATTACCACTACTTGTACACCACAAATACTTGCACTTTCTAAACTCTACTCTTTGCACGGGTGGGTATGCATATGTAGCTTCAGTTAAGGATGTGAGAGTAGATATTGACGGTGACAAAGATTCACTGGACAAGAGTGTGAAGACCTTAAGACCCCTTCAGAAATGGAAGAGTTTTCCAAATAACGGTAACATTTCTTTCAAGGGCACACCTAGGAGCAAGAAATGGACAAAGAACATGTATTCCGACATCCTGCAAATAGACGGAAGCCCGTTGCCAAAGCTCCCGAAGAAGAAGAGGCTGTAGGAATTATAACCATGGTAGATGTAATCGAAGAGCTTCTGCAGGTGAAATGAATTATGTTTTGTCCTCAAACCAGAGTGTTTAAAAATTCATTTGGTTTAAAAGCTACCGAACTTTGTTCGATTGATTGGTTTTCTTGCAGGAAGAGATATTCGATGAAACGGATCACCACGTCGAAGATTCGTGATTTTCTGAAGTGGATATTGAATTATACAGAGTGTTGAAAATGTTGCTTTTGGTAGTTTTATTTATTAGAAATGAAGTTTTGATTGTATCATGTATGTAAAACTTTCTGGCGGGCACTGAGGATTGCCGGATAGGTTGAAACATGTATATCATTAATTGGTTTCAACAAATGTTTGCATTCAACATCGTGTTCGGATTAATTACAAAAGATATCGTCCTAAAAAAGAAAATTACAAAAAATGTCATTGAGGTGCTGTCTAATTATAAAAAAAACTCAGCTATCTTTCAAAATTACAAATATGTTTCTATTAATTAATATATTATACATTCATTAACCACTAATAGATTATTTACTAATCACTAAAGGATTATTTACTAATTACTATAGGATTATTTGTTAAGTAAATATAAACCTGAAGTGGTTGTTTCTAAATTTGATAGATAACTAGATTTTTGTATGTAAGTAGGCTGGACTTGAAGGATATTTTTTGTAATTTATCCTTTATTCTGGAAATATCACATGCAAATTCAGCTTGGGAAAATAGTTTGAGTTGGATAAATATGTAACTATTGTTAGGAAATTACGGACCTGAACAAAGCCATGACAATAGTGATGCGAGAAAAATAAAGGTAAAATGACACAAATATTTTTACGTGGAAAACCCCTATATAAATTCGAGGTAAAAACCACGGGCAAGTGTAGGAGCAATTCACTATAAAAACAGGGATTACAACACTTTTCTCTAAATACAAGGAGAGAACAATATCACACCCTCTCTTGAAATAGGAGAAAACTATCACTCCTTTAAACGAGGAATATACTTATGTAAGGTGGATTCTTTGCAATATGCAAAGCACTCGACAATCACAAAACGAACAATATTTTCTTGTTTGTGACAAGCTACTCCATAACCTTTGAATCCAGATCGCTTCCTTGCAAGCTTGTGTAGTCGCCATGTATTCGCTTCGTCGATTGAGCAGACGAGCTACAACGATCTAGATTTAAAACCCACTTACGACTCCTCCGCAAGTTTAAACACATAGCCCGTTATTAAGATCACTGCCGCGAAACCGAATCTACATAACCTCTCGACAAAGTATAATCCGATCCCCCATATCAAAAGCTACTACCTAGACTTACAAAGGTATCTTTACCATTTTGTGAGCATTGTGTTACAAGTAAGAAGCATAAATTAAAGTTCGGCAGATCAACATCTGAGAGTAAGGGCATCTTAGAGTTGATTTACTATGATGTTTGGCAAGCACCGTTATCATCCCTATGAGGGGCAAGATACTTTGTATCTTTCATTGATGATTACTCCAGGAGATATTGGGTGTATCCTATCAAAAGGAAGACCGATGTATTTTTAGTTTTCCAAGTTTACAAAGCTCAAATAGAACTTCAATCTGAGAAGAAGATCAAGTGTCTAAGAACTGATAGTAGATGAGAATATACAAGTGATGAATTTGAGTCTTTCTGTCAACAAGAAGCCATCAAAAGACAATTTACGGTGGTGTACACACCTCAACAAAATGGGAGTAGCAGAGCGAATGAACGTAACCTTGTTAGAAAGGACAAGAGCAATGTTGAGAATCGCAAGTCTACCCAAGACATTCTCAGGCGGGCAATCAAAACGTTTGTTTGTTATGTGATCAACCGGTCACCATCAATCGCGATTGATCCAAAACGCCAATGGAGATGTGGGTAAGTCTCACTGATTATTCTTGCATACATACATTTGGAAGACTGTGTATGTAGATTTCCGCAAAAGAAATATCAGGTCGAGTACATTGTGCTAGATACATTAATGCTCCAATAGCATTAAGGTAAGGCACTTCAGGACCTAAAATCTCTTCATCAGATTCCTTTGGTTGGAATGGAACTTTCTCGGGATCTAAAGCGCACACAACCATAGGGGTACTCGAGGATTGCCTTGTCCATATTAAATCGTTTGAGTATTCGTTTAGTATAAGCAGATCGGTGGACAAGTATCCGTTATCTTTATGGTATAACTCAAGACCAAGACAAAGTTTAGTTTTTCCAAGGTCTTTCACCTCAAACTCTTTCTTTAGATTTTCAGAAGCATTGGATAATTCTTCAGGGGTGCTAATCAAATTCATGTCATCGACATATACATGATAGCAAATCCGATATCTGATCTTTTAATAAAGATACATGGGCAAATGGTATTATTTTTAGGGATAATTACAAAAAGTACCCCGAGGTTTGACCTAATTACAAAAACCCACTAACTTTAAAACTTACAAAAAGTACCCCGAGGTTTGATTTAGTGTTAAAATTAAGGGTGTCTGCAATGATTTTACAAATATGAAGGAGGATTTTGAAATATATTTCAAACCTCGGGGTAATTTGGGTTTTTTTGTAATTAGGTCAAACCTCGTGGGTCTTTTTGTAATTATCCCTTATTTTTATAACCTTCTTTAGAAAGATATTCATTAAGTCTATGATACCACATGCGAATAGGATTACTTTAATCCATACAACGATCTTTGCTATTAGAGTATAATTCACTGGGAGTATCTAATTTTGGTATTTTATATTCATCTCGAAATTTTCATATAAATATCGAGAATCTAATGAACCATATAGATATATCGTCACTACATCCATTAAACGCATGTCAAAATTCTCATAAACAACCATACCGATAAAAAAACATAAAGACGACAAAATTGGCCCGGTAGCGATGGGCGGTAGCAGCCCAACCCGTATATAGGGCTGGATTGGGCTTTCTTTTTTAAGGCCCGAAAAAAATCGGTCCTAAATAGCCCGATCCAATAGGCCCATCGGGCTCGGGCCAAAATAACCTATTTTTTTCAGGCTTGCCCGAGCCCAATAAAATTCAGTTAAAATTTTTGCATTGAATATTCTTCCTTGGTCCAATACTCCAGCTTTTACAACTCATCATGAGGTTACTCAGACAACTCATTGGCACCAAACATCAGTTGATGCTGATTGTGATGGGTTTGGCAGCTTTTTCATTTGTTTGTTTTTTAATATTGTAGTTTAGTGGTTTTAATTTTGTTTTTTGTTTTTCGAGAAAGTGTTTGAAACTTTTTCATGTAATGTAGATGGTGCTTGTGCGATCTCGTATGTGATTACTGATTAATTAATATACATTTTTTATTTTTTAATAGTTTTTTTAAATATTCAACTTGGGCTGGTTTGGCCCGATGCCCCGTAGTTGGGTTGGGTTGGGCTAGGAAAATCAAGTCTCGACAAGAATTAGGCCCGACCCGACCCAATTTTTTGAAATGGCCCATTGGGTTAGGGCTGGGCTGGCCCGACCCGGTCCATTGCCAGCCCTAAGAAAACGAAACGTGATTATATTCATCACAGGTGAATATGTTTCATCATGATCTATCCCATGTCTCTGGGAGAATCATTGAGCCACCAATTGGGCTTTATATCTCACGACTTCGTTTTTCTCATTTCTCTTTCGAACAAATACCCACTTGTATCCATTGGGTTTTACATTATTGGAGTTGGAGTAATTTGTCCACATACAAGCTAACTTCATTTTATTGCTTTCTCCCACATAGCCAATCGGGCCTTTGACGATATATAACGTGGTTCACAATCATAATCATCATTTAAAATTTCTTGAGCAAGCGAGAATAAAAAAATTATCATCAATAATTATTTCATTTCGATCCCATATTTCATTACTATAACTCATGGGATTTCGGTGCTATCAAAAATTTTGATTTGTACATTTCTCGAGATATTGAGCTCTCTGATTCATCCGGAGCATGCTCATTAGTATCAATTCTCCCTTTCTTTTTCAAGGAACAATGTCTTTTGAGCCAAAAAAGTCTACCATGTTTTTGTCGTGGGATATTATCATTCATTTTCTTATTTTTATTTGGAACAATAATCCTAATTTGGAGCATTTGCGAAATATGAGACTTCATGACTTTACTAGCATCATTAAATGCATCGGGAAGTCTATTCACGAGTATTTTTGCAAATGAATGATTCTATTCACCTCATCATATTCAAAAGTACGTGGGTCTAAATAGGATAAGCTTTGTTCATTCCAGGAGATACTCTCAACTGGTTTTTGTTTATCTAAAATATCTTTATCCCTTCCCATTGATGGAAATATTGTCTCACCAAAATGACAATCCACAAATCTAGCGGTAAATAAATCTCTCGTCATTGGTTCTAAATACCGAATAATTGACGGAGAATCAAATCCAACATATATACCAAGTCTACGTTGTGGACCTATTTTTGACCTCTGAGGAGATGGAATCGGACTTTGAACAACACACCGAAAATGCGTAGGTGCGAAATATTTAGTTCAAAACCAAGAGTTAATTGCATGGGGAGTGCATATGATAAGCGCGTGAGGCGTAATCTAATGAGTCCGATACATGTAATATCTTTGCATGATCCCTTGCCGCACTAGTGAGCTTTGATCTCATTAATAATGTACGAGCAATGATTTGAATTCGTTTAATCGGGGATTACGCAATCCCATTTTGAGTATGAACATATGCTCTTGGGTGTTCAACATTAATTCCCGAGTCTTTGCACAATATTCATCAAAACCTTTTGATATAAATTTCTCGGCATTATCCATTCTTATATTTTTGATGGGATAATTAGGGAAATGTGCTTGAGTTTAATAATTTGCACTAATAATCGAGCAAATGCAATATTTCTAGTAGATAATAGACATATGTGTGATCATTTACATGATACATCTATTAAAACCATGAAATATCTAAATGGTCCACTTGGGATGTATTGGTCCACAAATATCACGACGAATACGTTGTAAAAATGATGGTGATTCAAAACCAACTTTTTCCAGGGAAGGTTTAGTAATAAATTTTCCTTGTGAACACGATTCACAGAAATAATCTTTGGACATCACCATCTTAGTGCCTTTTAATAGATGCCCATTAGTGTGTTCAATAATTCTATGCATCATAGTTGTTCTGGGTGTCCTGGCGATCATGCCATATCTCAAGTATATCGGGATTCACCGGCTTCCATGGTATGGTGGCGTAGGATTCAAAAGCTTTAATTTGGACACAATACAATCCAGAAGATGTTGCTTCAAATTTTTCATGGGTAATTCTTTTTCCCGTTTTATAGGATGTGATACATATACACTCTTTATTATTCTCATTTAGTGTCTCCAAGTGATAACCATTATCACGCACATCCTTAAAGCTTAGTATATTTCTTTTTGATCTACTAGATGATAATGCATTCTCAATATGCAAGATTGTGCCATTAGGCAACACCATTGCATTCTCGGAGCCATCAATAATCTCAATCGGACTAGATATAGTTGTAACTTGTGTCTTGCACAATTTCACACTCGAGAAATACACTTTATTTGTTAATATTGAGTGCGTTGTTGCACTATCAAGTAGACAATAGTCTCTTTTCTCGGTGTTTTCCATGTGTACCTGGTATAATTATTATTGCATTAATATTATATGATTATCAAAGAAAATTCTTTCATTGAAATGTAAAACAACTAAATAATAACATTAATGCACAACAAAAGTTTTAGAAATAAAATATTTTATTCGACAATATATGTGTACATAATCTATCAATTATTACATGTTAAAAATAATTGTCCATGCTAACAATGGATAAACCATGAAGACAAGAAAATTAATCAAAAGCCAAAAATGCTCTGGAGGATATTCTCCAACAAAAACTAGGATAGTGTACAAGAAGACCATGTGATGAGATATGCCACGATTAAGTTAACCATTTTTTTTCGGAATAAAAGAGATAAGAATTTTTAGAAAGATGAGAGAATATGTGTGAATTTGTTGAATGAAATGTTGGTATATTTATAGATAAAAGTTTCTTGTTAATAGCTATTTAATATAATCGTTGGAGGAGATAAATTAATGTGAAAAATTTGAATGTAAAATTTGTTAATGATTTGGTAGAAATTTACTAATATTTTATGATCCAAAATATTAGACACAAACATATTTATTATTTCATATTAAAAGCTTAAAATAGGGAATGTATTATCCGAAACAAGTACAAACACTGGTACAACAAACTTAATCTCGGGAATATATCATCCGAGAGAAATAATATATAAATATTTAATTTATCCAATCGGCACCTTGTGCCTCATGATCCTCAAGAAAATCAGATATATCGAGTGATTTCTAGTCCGGACATGATTTTGATTGCGTGTAATTTTAGATATGTATGCCTCATTAGTAGTGGGTGGTTCCATTTGCCCCATTGACATGTATTTGAACATTTTTGCCTTTATTTTTCTTTGATTCACGATATAGGTTACCATGTCTTTGGCGATTCGATATGTTTTGGCCCAATGTCTGTCATACCACATCTATTACAAAGATCACCACCGATTCTTTCTATTGACATTTTTTCTTTATCACGATTTGGTGATTTTGATACCTTTGTTTGACCGTATGATCATTTTCGCGGGAATAATGATAATTATCTATATTGTAGTAATTACGACATGACCACGGTCATATCGTGAGTATTTTGATGTGGACCACACGGCCACAACCCCCGTGGGCCACCACACCGGGTTTATACTCACAACCTCTAAATCGCCCCCTCTACCTGGGAGTTAGTGATGGCTCAAAAGCTACTCTAGAAAACCATAGGCAAGTGCACCTATCGTTTTGTAGTATAGATTATTGAGTACCGAAAGTGTCATTCCCACGAGGATTATAAGTACTAATAATTACCGTCTTTTTGTTATCTAATCTAGTAATTTTTTGAGTTTTGTTTGTTAAAATGGAAAATGAAAAATAGAGAATTTAAGATAATTGCAACTTACAAAAAGAAATCAAATAAAAAGAGATTGTAGAATGAGAAATCAAGAAATAGAAATGTGTTGAATGTAAATCCCTCTAGAATGTTTTTGTGATTCAATCAAGATAAAAATACAACCATAAGCCCTTAAGCAAAAACCAACCTCTTTTAATAAAATCTCATGTTATGTGGACCGTAGAAATTCCCGATTTAAGTTAAACCCTTTCTCAAGGCGAAAAACTCCTAATCTCAAGTTGATTAACTGAAATCTTTTTCTAGTTAAAACCCTCAAAATGCATTATAACGATTTATGAATTCCCATATTAGGTTTGACCCTAATTGGAAGATTTATGTCGTCTATATCTAGGATTGCATGCAACTCTTTTCACTTATATAGGTTCTTTCCCACCATAAATCTCTCGATTATCCGATGAGGAATAAATATCAAATTAATATCTAGGAAATATCAACTTGAATGAAATAAACATGATATAAGTGAATCACACAAGACATGAGAATTTTATTAAAAACATACAAACCTTAATCACAAATCCATTCTAGAGTTCATTACATTCAAACACTAGTAGTTTAGCTACTCATGATTTTGACAAAAGAATAAATTACACAAGAAGATTTAAGTGTTGTAAACATGGTGTACTTATCTTTCTCAAAATCTCAATGACTTCTTCCTTTGATAGATGATGTTGATCCAAGCCTTCTTTCTCCAATGTTGCTACAAGCTTACTCCTCCAAGACCTCTTGATCCCAATTCCACTCAAAATGTTAAACACAATGAATCTCTATATGAATGAATATTACATGAATGATTTTCCAACTCAAACTCTTGGCTTTTATAAGCACCATCTTGTGAAATACCATATTAACAAATGCCCCATTTCCATGCTTGTTAGTTGAATCATTGTGTGCACATTCATGGTTGAGTTGGTTGAATCATTGTATACACATGATCATACTTCACTTCCATTGGTTGAGTTGGTTGAATCATTGTGTCCACATGACAATTGAGGAGGAAATTGAGTTTTGGTGCAGCAAGATGAGGTGTGAAAGCTGCTCAAAGGTTGTCAAAAAGCAAAAGTCTCCATTATTTCGCCAAAAGAAGAAAATTTGTTGGTGGAGAGAAAACACGGTCGTGCTTTAAAAGCACGGCCGTGTTTATAAACACGGCCTAGCCGTGTTTTCTTCATAAAAAATGGGATTTTTCGGGCGGGGTGTGCTTTTAAACACGGTTTTGGCGTGTTTTGATGATTTACGTGTGAAACACGGCCGTGCTTTGTAAGCACGGCCGGGCGTGTTTTTTGTTTTTCTTGTTTTTCTTCCTTTTGAAGCATGGCCATGTTTCCCAACACACTAGGGGTGTGTTCGCACTTGAGATTGAGTCTTCTTGCCTTCTTTTAGACTTTGTTTATGTTCGTATTTTCATACGAAATCATACGAATTTGCTTCAAGTCTTTACCTTCATCATTCAAAACAAGCCAATGTGATTTTTCTTGATTTTATTGATTAATGAACTAAAAAGTTAGGAAATTATCGAAAAGATTTAAAAAATGTGAACAAAAATGCATTTATCAAACCGCCTCCAACTTGGAAATTTTGCTTGTCCTCAAGCAATTTTTAAAACAAAGAGTGGAGTTGAAAACAAAAATGAGGTATCTATTTTCACAATTTTGACATGTTTGAAGTAAATCGCTAACCTTTTTATTCCCGATTGAGCCAATCGATTCGTTCTTCCAAGTCAACCAATTTGTTAAAAAGAGGGTGAATTCAAGTAAATGGAATCGTTTAATCATCACGCGTTGTCATATCACAGAATTGTTAATCATTCGCTTAGACCAAATACAAGAATGTAATGATAAAAGGAGATGTTCGAAACTCGGTTTTTTTTTTTTTAGTGCATATAATTATAAATTAGGACATTTTTTTGAGGTAAACTTCCTCTAGGTTTAAATTTTGAATGCTTTCCAAAAACTCCTAGGGTGGTTTCCCATACTCATATTTGTCTTTGTAGTTTTACGTAAAAAAGACAAACATGGGGCTCATGAATGCTCCTAGTTACTAAGCGAAAGAACAAACAGAGGAGTATAACCTCGATTTGTCCTTTTTATAAAAATATATATATATATTATTTTTTTCAATTTTTTTATATATTTTTAACCCGAATAATGATTTCTCCAACGATCATGACATAAAGTATTTAAATTTAAGCAAAATCCAAACTATTTTCATGACATTAAACTCTTTTGGCCGAATTCATCCTTTTACTAGAGTCACACGGTTTTTAAAACATTTTGGCGATTTGAGTTCAAAAAGATGACTTTTTCGGGAGAAAAATTGGTTAAAACAAATTCACAAACAACTTATCGAATTGTAAAAAGAAATATCTCATGTTTATTTGCAAGAGATTTAAAAGTGCATAAAAAAAATAAAACATCCACACAAATTAATTAAAAACGCAATCCCACACAAAACTAAAAAAACAAAAAAATTATCCAAATATCTTTGATAAATCTCACCACCTCCACTTCAAGGGTCACATTGTCCCCAATGTGAAGAAGGAGATGTGATACGATCTAGATTAGAAAGCGTAAAAAAATGAAACAAGAAAAAATACGACCTTCGTTGTGGTGGTGGGAAATGTCTGCGAAATATGCCATTGTTGGATACGATCCATCATGGCAAAATAGACTTGTTGTTGGTCATATTGTTGTTGTTCTTTGTTGTTGAAGATTCATGAAGAATTGTTGTTGTCGTTCTTCAATTCGGCGTAATGTTGCGTCATCATTTCCCTCTTGGCGATCCAATAAAGCTCATTGCTCCATTTGTTCAAGCGAATGGCGTGGAGAAGAGATCTAGTATCATCCATAGGGGTTGATGGTTGCCTTGGTGGTTGCCTTGGTGGTTGTGACGCCGAGGAGCATCAATATCTGGTTCCTCACTTTGATAGGCATCTGTGTCGGAGGCCGGCGGTGCGGGTAGTCGGAATGCATCCGGGTTATCACCTTGTGGGTACATCATCTTCCAATTGTCCGGGTCCCGAACCGAAGTGCGAGAAGGATCCGAGCAATGGATGTGTGTAGTCTGTATTTTTGAACCTTAAAACATAACCCATCCCGCTCCGTTGAATCATTCCCATAGCAATACAAGATTCAAAGTCGATCCTGGTTGGTCCCGGGCTTGCTCAAGTCTGCGAGGTTATAACCATAATGGATGGCGATAGGAGTAATAAGGCCACCAATGACGATTTTACCTCGGTTTTTCTTGCTCACTTTGAGAAAATGCTTGGCGAGATAAGAACCCGTGTCAGCCAAAGAAGAATTCACCATTGACCATAGAAAATACAGCTCATCAAGTCGGACGACTCCTTCGCTTTCGCCCCGGCCAAATAGTGTACTCGAGAGCACCCGATGGATATAACGGAAGCAAGGATTGACAATGCATGAGGATTTTGATGAAGAAGGATTATATTCCAGCTCATGCGTAATTGCTTGCCAAAATTGTCGATCATGGAACCCCAATGGCTTTATACGCAACCCGTTTGTGGGTAAATCATAGATAAAATTAAATTACGCAATGTGAGTTGGTGATCATTGTTGAAGAGTCGAAATGTGATTCGTCCTTCTTCAGCGTGTACCCGAAGTAATCTCCACGTCATAGGAACTCGTAAATTCTAATGTGAGACGGATGTAGGTGGGTGTGGCTAGATTCATGAAATAGCCCCACCCAAGTTGATTGAACATCCAATCCACATCTGCACGCGCCGAGCCCATCCAAGATAGGGTTATCGAGAATCGTGTGTTAATGATGTGACGTTGGGCAGGCATTTACGATGGTATTGAGCTTCATGATCATCATCTCGGAAAGATATACCAAACGGGTTGGTAGGGACCGGTGGGGTCGATGAGTTGCTCGGCGACCGCCGTGTGTGGGGGCCGCGGAGGATGAAGCATCAGGTGCGTCCGCGTTTCGTCATGGGATTCCTATGTCAATACAAACTTACAACAACGTGAAAACCCATTTTAAGAGACATAGATAATATCCCAAACATGAAAAGGCATCAATTTATTCAAAATTCCACCATATCAACATCTTTATTCAACAAGAATCCATCTTCACAAGCTATATACCCCATTTGCAACAATGATTTAACAACATCCATTTTTCAACAACATTTCAATAATAGCAATTCAATCAAAAACAAAGATATCTCAACAACAATTTAGGAACATTAATCATATGACTCCAAGTCTAACTCTTCAAATCAAGAACAAATGACCAATTCCTCAATTTAGCAAGATAAAAACATCACAAGAATAATTTCTCATAATTACCGAGAAGAACAAAAAAAAATTACCACAAACAAACTCAATTAAACTCACAAAAATTCACAAGAAATATGTCATAAAAAGAAATTCATGATTTTACCATTAATATCAACTATCCAAATTTTAATTTCCCTACCATTCAATTTTTAGGGCATGAAAAATTGGCAATACAAATTCATGAATTTGCTAACTACAACATAGGATAATCTTCACAACAACACACAAATATACCAATTTAAACAAATCACAATTCGAAATTGAAAGGAAAAGAAGAAGAAGAAGAACAACACATACCTTGAAGACATTATGAGGAGGAAGAGATGAGAGCCTTGTGATGTGAAAGTGTGTGGTGTGAGTGAAGATTTTGGAAGAAAGAGAGAAAGAAATTGGTGATTTTGGGGTAGGGTTTGAGGAAAGGGGAGAAAGGAAGAAGAAGAAGGGGTTTGGGGAAGAAAATAGGGCCAAAATCGGACCCCTGTTTTTGTATGTACCAAACACGGTCGTCTTTCAAAGCACGACCAGGCCGTGTTCGATGACGTGTTTCAGCGTTAATTTTTTTTTTTTTTTTCGATTTAAAACACGGGCGTGTAATTTAACACGCCCATGCCGTGTTTGCATTTAATTTTGACCCAATTTTTTTTTATTGAATTAAAACACGGGCGTGTTAATTAACACGCCCCGGCCGTGTCTGTCATTTAATTTTGACCCAAAAATTTTTTTTTTTATTTTTATTATTTTGTTTTTGAATTACAAACAGGCGTGTTAATTAACATGCCCTGGCCGTGTTATGTACGAGTTTTCACCCATTTTTTTTTTTTTTTTATGAATTAAAACACGGGCGTGTTTAAAAACACGCCAGGCCGTGTTTTTGCGTGATCTGCCAACATGGCACGAGTTGAAGAACACGGCCAAGGTGTGTTCGTCAATTGATTGCGAACACGGCCGTGTTTTTATTAATTTTTTTAATTCACACAAAATACCGGGTTGCCTCCGGATAGCGCTTCGTTAACGTCGTATAGTTGGACTGTTTTACCTCTACTCGTGTGGTGTATTTTGGGGTCGTCAAGCGGATGGAATCTCGATAACTATCATCGATGGTGCCCCCAAAATAAAACTTTAGGCGATGTTCGTTTACCTTGAATGTTCCCATTTCCTTGTGCGTGATTTCAATAGTCCGTTTAAAGGAACACTTGAGTAACAAAGTGAATGGGTAGGACCACCGGGATTTTAACTTACCTCGGGAATAGTCGAGTCGGGAATTGAAGAGTAACACTTGATCACCAGGTTGAAATTCTCTTGTTTGCTTAATGCGTTTGTCATGCCATTGCTTTGTTCGTTCTTTGTAAATTCTCGAGTTCTCGTATGCGAATTTTGCCATTCTTCGAGTTCGTTAATCCGCAATAAGCGGTTATCTCCTCGCACTTGACAAATCATGATTAAGCATTTTAATAGCCCAAAAGGCCTTGTGTTCAAGCTCAAGCCGGTAAATGACACGCCTTACCATAAACGAGTCGGTATGGAGTAGTCCCTATTGGCGTTTTGAAAGCCGTTCTATAAGCCCAAAGGGCATCGTCGAGTTTGAGGGACCAATCCTTGCGAGAGTGTCCAACCGTTTTTCCAAAATTCTTTTTAATTCGCGGTTGGACACTTCAACTTGACCACTAGTTTGAGGGTGATAGGCGAAGGTGGCGACTCGGTGTGTGACACCATATCGTTTTAACACTTTGTCAAATTGACTATTACAAAAGTGAGTGACTCTATCACTAATGATGGCTCGTGGAGTACCAAATCGGGTAAAAAGTTTTTGAGAAAATGTACCACCACTCGAGCATCATTTTTTAGGCAAGGCTTGAGCCTCTACCCATTTAGACACGTAGTCAACGGCTACCAAAATGTATTTATTGCCAAAAGACGCGAGAAATGGTCCCATAAAATCAATACCCCAAACATCAAAAATTTCACAAACAAGAATACCGTTTTGGGGCATTTCATTTTTTCGAGAAATATTTCTGCTCGTTGACAATTATCACAAGTTTCAACATACCGTTTTGCGTCTTGGAAAAGTGTAGGCCAATAAAAGCCCGACTCAAGGACCTTTCGTGCCGTGGTATTCGCTTGATAGTGCCCCGGTGGGTCCTTTGTGACAATGATTCAAAATGGAGATCGTTTCGGGAAGTGCGACACATCTTCGTATGATTTGATCCGCACAAATTCGGAAGAGGTGGGGATCGTCCCAAATATAGTGTTTGAGGTCCGAAAAGAATTTCTTCTTTTGTTGATGGGTCACCCTTTCGGTAGAACTTTTCCCGCAAGATAATTAGCAAAATCGCAAACCAAGGATTATCAATTGAAATTGAGTTCAAGGAAAAGAGTTGCTCATCCCAGGAAAGAATCTTTGATATGTCCTTTGTGTTGCTTGTCGGTGTCGGAGTGCTCAAGCCTTGACGGGTGATCGGCGGCAAGATTTTGGCACCCGTTTATCTTTGATTTCCACATCAAATTCTTGGAGTAAGAGTACCCATCGAATTAGTCGTGGTTTTGCATCATTTTTGTCAAGCAAATAACGTAAAGCGAGTGAGAGTGGTCCGTATAGACAATGACTTTGGATAGGATCAAATATGAGCGAAATTTGTCAAATGCGAAAACTCACGCAAGTAACTCTTTTTTCGTAGTCGTATAATTGTACCGATTTGGATTGAGTTTTGCTTGCGTAGTAAATTGGTCGGAAATGCTTATCTTTTCGTTGCCCAAGCACCGCACCTACCGTGATAATCGCCGACATCACACATGAGTTCGAATGGTTGAGACCAATCCCGGAGCTACCATGATGGGAGAAGTGGTGAGTTTTTCTTTCAAAGTATTGAATGCTTGAAGGCATTCATCATTGATATGAAAGACCGCATCCTTCTCCAAGAGGCGAGTGAGTGGCGGGCAATTTTTGAAAAATCTTTGATGAATCGCCTATAGAACCCGGCATGCCCCAAAAAGCTTCGGATTGCCTTCACCGAAGTGGGTGGAGGCAATTTGGAAATTGTCTCAACCTTCGCCTTGTCAACTTCAATGCCTCTGCAAGAAATTTTATGTCCCAAAACAATACCTTCTTGTACCATGAAATGACATTTTTCCCGATTAAGAACCAGGTTAGTTTCTTCACAACGAATGAGGACTTTTTAAGATTTGCAAGACAAAGATCAAATGAGTCCCCAAAACCGAGAAGTCATCCATGAATACTTCCATGATATCTTCTACAAGTTCGTCGAAGATAGCAAGCATGCACATTTGAAAAGTTGCGGTGCATTGCACAATCCGAAAGGCATGCGGCGATAGGCAAAAAAATACCGTAGGGGCAAGTGAAAGTGGTCTTTTCTTGGTCCTCGGTGCTATCGAGATCTGAAAATAACCTCGACATGCCATCAAGGAAGCAATAATACAAGTGACCGGATAATCTTTCAAGCATTTGATCAATAAAAGGTAAAGGAAAATGGTCCTTGCGAGTAGCATCATTGAGTCATCGTAATCGATGCAAACTCGCCAACTGTTTCGCCGTCCGCATTGGAATAAGTTCATTCTTTTCATTGGTACCACCGCCATCCCACCTTTCTTTGGAACCACTTGAATGGACTCACCTTTGATTACCGCCGGAAATTGGATAGATGAGCCAAAGATCAAGTAATTTGATTACCTCCGCCTTGACTACCTCTTTCATGTTTGGATTTAAACGACTGTGGTAGAACAACCGGCTTGAAATTTTCCTCCATCGAGAATTTTGTGAGTGCAAAAGGAAGGATTTATCCCTTGAATATCGGAGATTTTCCAAGCGATGGCTTTTTATGTTCGTAATATTGCCAACAATCTATCCTTTTGATGAGAAGATAAATTGGAGGAAATAATTACGGGAAGTTTGGTGTTCTCGGCTAGAAATGCATATTCCAAGTGTTCGGGTAACTCCTTGGCTCAACGGTGGTGGATCCTCAATGGATGGTTTGATATGCCCCACTGTGAGTTTTCAATTTTTCGAACTCTTTCGTCATTCTGTTGGTTCATTTTCCTCCAATGCGAGTACTGATTCCCTAAGAAAGGGGTTTTCATCGATATACCCGCACTTTGAACAATACAAGTCTCCAAGAATTCGTTAGAAATCATGCTTGGTAGAGAATTTGTTATCTCCATATCGATAAGATCAATAGCAAAACAGAGTCATCTTTATCTATCGTATTTTTCATTGATGTAGCGATTTTAAAAATGACTTGTTCATCTTCGACTCTTAAAATTAGTTTGCCATCATGCACGTCAATGATTGCCTTAGCAAGCGATAGCTAAAAATGGATGCCCTAGGATCAAGGGAACTTTGACATCTGTATGCATATCAAGAATTACAAAATCGACAGAAATATAAACTTATCGACTTTGACCAAAACATCTTCAACAATGCCTCTAGGATACTTAATAGATCTGTCACTAATTGCGAGGCTCATCCTAGTTGGTTTTGGCTCCCTAGACCCATTTGTTTGAATAAATCATAAGGCATCAAATTAATGCTAGCCCCTAGATGCAGATCGCCAATGCCCGATCAGTCAAATCATGACGACATGACAAGGAATAGTGAAACTCCCGGATCTTTGATTTTACGAGGTAACTTGTTTTGCAAAATTGCCGAGCATTCCTCATTTAATTGCACCATGGATATTTCTTCAAGCTTCTTCTTATTTGAAAGAAGATCTTTTAGGAACTTGGCATATTTTGGCATCGTGAAAGGGCTTCAACAAAAGGAATATTGATGTGCAATTATTTAAATAAATCTAAGAACTTACCAAATTGGTCGTCATGTTTGTCCTTACGCAATCGACTTGGATACGGAATAGGTGGTTGGAATTCCGGTACCATTTTCTTTGTTTCCTTGGATACCATTCGTCTTTTTGTTGTATGGGCGTGGGTTCGTCCTCCCGGCATTCGTACTGCCGTCTAGCTTTGTTCCACTCCTTAGAGTAATTGCTTTTACCTGTTCTCTTGGATTTGGCTCGGTGTTGCTAGGTAAGCTCCCTTGTGGCCTTTCGGAGATCATTTTGGCAATTTGACCAATTTGATTTTCCAAGTTGCGAATAGATGCTTCTTGGTTCCTTAAGGATGTTTCGGTGGCCGTGAAACGGGTTTCCGTTGTTTGGACCAATTTGGACGGTAAGTCCTCCAAACTTGGTTTTTCGCGGTTGGAAACCGGGAGGTGCGATTTAATTGGGGAGTGCATTTGGATTAAGCCTGTTGACCTTGATTTCCCAACTAAAGTTCGGGTGTTGATGCCAACCTGGATTATAAGTTGTTCTTGAAAGGATTATTTTGAAAGGGTCGAGATTGATTACCTAGATAATCCACTTGTTCATGCGGCGGTATCGCGTGAGGGCAATCTTGGTGGTTGTGTGATCCTCCACAAGTCTCGCATGAGAAGGCTTGTTGTGGTGGTGGTTTTGGAGCCGCCAACCCGTCGATTTTTCGAGTCGAGCTTCGACCTGTGCGTTAGTAGTGTAACTACCGCGTCCGCATTATATACTCCCACCGACTGTTGGTTTTTCCTCGCACGGATTGCCATTGATAGCCATTCATGGCCATTCATTCTATGAGATCTTGGCGGCTTCGGGTGTTTTATTGTTCAATGTCCCCCGCCGCAAAGATCGATCATCTGCTTTGTCGATGAGAGCAACCCATTGTAAAATGTTTGGACTTGCATCCAAATGGGAAGACCATGATGTGGGCATTTTCGCAAAGCAATTCTTTGAATCTCTCCCAAGTATCGTACAAGGTTTCATCGTCCTCTTGAGTGAATGAAGAGATCTCATTCCTCAATCGTGCGGTTTTAGCGGGTGGAAAATACTTTAGCAGAATTTTTCCGCCATAATGCTCCATGTTGTGATTGTTCCCTTTGGTAAAGTGTTTAGCCATTGTTTAGCCCGTCTCCAGAAGAGTAAATGGGAACAAGCGAACGAATGGCATCGTCGGAGACTCCATTTATTTTGAAAGTATCGCAAATTTCGAGGAAATTCGCGATATGATTATTTGGATCTTCGTCCGTAGGTCGTCGAATTGAACAAATTGTTGCACCATTTGAATGACATTCGGTTTGATTTGAAATTATTGGTCGCAACAAATGGGCGGGCCTTACGATACTAGACGATGTACCGTCCATAGATGACTTGGCGTAGTCGTACATGGTTCTTTGTTGTTCATCCGCCATATCGGGATCCTTGCTTTCGTTAGTATCCTTCTCGTGATCTGTACTAATACTTTCCTCTCGTGTTGCTACCGGCGGTCTCACGCTTCCAAATTCGGCGACAGTAGGCATGCTGTTGTGGTAAACAATGAGGATAAGTATAATCCAAGACTTACAAAGATAGATACCTAGAAAGACAATTAATGAAAATAAAAAAATGATTAAATTAACAAAAATATGGTGTTCTTAATATTACAATCCCCGCAACGGCGCCAAAAACTTGATGGCTCAAAAGTTACTCTAGAAAACCATAGGCAAGTGCACCTATCGTTTTGTAGTATAGATTATTGAGTCGAGTGTCATTCCCACGAGGATTATAAGTACTAATAATTACCGTCTTTTTGTTATCTAATCTAGTAATTTTCGGAGTTTTGTTTGTTAAAATGGAAAATGAAAAATAGAGAATTTAAGATAATTGCAACTTACAAAAAGAAATCAAATAAAAAGAGATTGTAGAATGAGAAATCAAGAGATAGAAATGTGTTGAATGTAAATCCCTCTAGAATGTTTTTGTGATTCAATCAAGATAAAAATACAACCATAAGCCCTTAGCAAAAACCAACCTCTTTTAATAAAATCTCATGTTATGTGGACCGTAGAAATTCCCCGATTTAAGTTAAACCCTTTCTCAAGGCGAAAAACTCCTAATCTCAAGTTGATTAATCTGAAATCTTTTTCTAGTTAAAACCCCAAAATTGCATTATAACGATTTATGAATTCCCATATTAGGTTTGACCCTAATTCGGAAGATTTATGTCGCCCTATATCTAGGATTGCATGCAACTCTTTTCACTTATATAGGTTCTTTCCCACCATAAATCTCTCGATTATCCGATGAGGAATAAATATCAAATTAATATACCGGAAATATCAACTTGAATGAAATAAACATGATATAAGTGAATCACACAAGACATGAGAATTTTATTAAAAACATACAAACCTTAATCACAAATCCATTCTAGAGTTCATTACATTCAAACACTAGTAGTTTAGCTACTCATGATTTTGACAAAAGAATAAATTACACAAGAAGATTTAAGTGTTGTAAACATGGTGTACTTATCTTTCTCAAAATCTCAATGACTTCTTCCTTTGATAGATGATGTTGATCCAAGCCTTCTTCTCCAATGTTGCTACAAGCTTACTCCTCCAAGACCTCTTGATCCCAATTCCACTCAAAATGTTAAACACAATGAATCTCTATATGAATGAATATTACATGAATGATTTTCCAACTCAAACTCTTGGCTTTTATAAGCACCATCTTGTGAAATACCATATTAACAAATGCCCCATTTCCATGCTTGTTAGTTGAATCATTGTGTGCACATTCATGGTTGAGTTGGTTGAATCATTGTATACACATGATCATATTTCACTTGCATTGGTTGAGTTGGTTGAATCATTGTGTCCACATGACAATTGAGGAGGAAATTGAGTTTTGGTGCAGCAAGATGAGGTGTGAAAGCGCTCAAAGGTTGTCAAAAAGCAAAAGTCTCCATTATTTCCGCCAAAAGAAGAAAATTTGTTGAGTGAGAGAAAACACGGTCGTGCTTTAAAAGCACGCCCGGCCGTGTTCGTCAATCTGGCCGTGTTTTCTTCGCAAAAATGGGATTTTCTGGCAGGGTGTGCTTTTAAACACGGTTTGGGCGTGTTTTGATGATTTACGTGTGAAAACACGGTGCTTTATAAGCACGGCCGGCGTGTTTTTTGTTTTTTTTTCTTGTTTTTCTTCCTTTTGAAGCATGGCCATGTTTTCCAACACACTAGGGGTGTGTTCGCACGAGATCGAGTCTTCTTACCTTCTTTTAGACTTTGTTTCATTGTCGTATTTTCATACGAAATCATACGAATTTGCTTCAAGTCTTTACCTTCATCATTCAAAACAAGCCAATGTGATTTTTCTTGATTTTATTGATTAATGAACTAAAAAGTTAGAGAAATTATCTAAAAAGATTTAAAAAATGTGAACAAAAATGTACTTATCGGTTAGCATGTGCTTCAGGTAATCGATTAGACCTTAGAAAGTCGCAAATCTTGATTTCAACAAAGAATTCATTGGTTTTCTCTGCCGTGAAAAGAACCGAAATTAATTTAGAATATGTTTTAAATTGTCGTTGTCTATATATTGCCATTTGGAGCAAAATATTCGATTTATGCATAGTGGATAATATTTTCTCCAATTTATCATATTCAGATACTTTTGTCCCGCAAAGAGCCACTCGGGATTTAATTTTAAATAATGCCGAGTTATAGTCGGCAAACGGAACCCTCGAAGGTGCAATTTAACATCTAGACGCCATGATAAATAATTATCGCCACTAGTATCAAGGATCTAGAATTTTTACTTTTCGATACCAAACCATTTTTCTACAAAGAAAATAAAAATAAATTAGTACCAATAAATTCAAACCCGAAATATACAAACCTTTTCTCAAACAATAACTCATGATGATAACATGTTGTAAATGATCTCTATTTTATATCCGACATTTTATGATACGTATACTTATATATGATATGATATTAATATAAATTATAGAGTAAGAAAAGCTATGAATCAAAGCAAGCAATATTGTGTTTTGTAATTAAAGTCTTGTTTCATCTCATTTCATTTCCACATATTTATAAACAAAATTCTACTATTACATTTGTGATCTCCTTTTGTAATTTTGTGAATATTCTAATCCTAAAGTCCACCTCATGTGGCTCATGGGCCTTCTTGTTATAACAGTCCCAACTTTGTTCATATAACAAATATTTTAATTTAGGCTATACCGAGAATCAATTTAGAGAGCAAATGTATAATAATAATATAGTAGTTAGAACCAAATAGTTTTATCTAAATCTTTGGATGAACACACAATAATATGAACCGAAGGAACTATTAAAACAAGAACATCATTCCTTTTTGGCACCACGTAAGCCACGTCATTAATCCCTGAGTCGGCCAAGCGAAAATTCAAAACCGTGGATAATGTCTCATCTAACGGTTCCATATCAAACACACATCTCCGCCACGTCACTGATCCGCGCAAACTCCTTTTTAAGTAAAACCGAGACCCTTGATTAAAATCCAAACCCAACGGCTCCGATTATTTATCTGTCCCGCCATATTTTTCAGAACCCCTTTATAAAAAACTTCCTCCAAGACCTGTTCATTCCACCCATTCCAATTTCTCATCTTTTAATCCCTCTAGTCAGCATTTTCTGTTTCGACGACAATCCATTAAGAAAACCCTAGAAATGGCACGCACAAAGCAAACCGCCCGCAAATCCACCGGTGGCAAGGCACCACGCAAGCAGCTGGCCACCAAGGCCGCCAGGAAGTCCGCCCCAGCCACCGGCGGGTGAAGAAGCCTCACCGCTTCCGTCCCGGCACCGTTGCTCTTCGTGAGATCCGCAAGTACCAGAAATCCACTGAGCTTCTGATCCGCAAGTTGCCTTTCCAGAGGCTTGTTCGTGAGATCGCGCAGGACTTCAAGACGGATCTGAGGTTCCAGAGCTCTGCCGTGTCGGCGCTTCAGGAGGCGGCGGAGGCATATCTTGTGGGATTGTTTGAGGACACAAATTTGTGTGCCATTCATGCCAAAAGGGTCACGATTATGCCCAAGGATATCCAGTTGGCTCGGAGGATTAGGGGTGAGAGAGCTTGATTGTAATTTTGAGGTTTTTCGATGTGGTGATGGGCGGCTTTTGAAGTAGTAGCAGAACCATGTTTGTTAGGGTATATAGGTGGTAGTTTATAATATTGTAGTGGCTCTACTTCTGATTTTTAACCGTATCGTTTTGAATTTTATTTCAGTAATGAAAGTTCGAGTAAAGTTCTCTATTTACTGTTTTCTCTTTATCTTGTCATTATCGTTGATGTTTCATTTGCATTCTTCACTTGCCTTGTTTATTTACGGAGGTCGAGTTTCTGTGTTATAGTTTCCCTTTTAACATCAAAAAATAATATATACAGTAGAAGATGATATAATATCTGGCAAAACATGGCTGTGTTTCTGGTGTGTGTTTCCAACAATTCACTCCTCTTATCTCACTAAGCAATTTTTACTTACTGATTCTTGGTAAAAAAGAATAGAGAACCATTTGACAAATTTAGGTTTCATTGGCCTACCAAATGTTTCCATTTTTCATTCCGGAGATTTTTTTTTTTTTTTGGAAATTCATTCTGGAGAATTTTATGTTACCTCAAACTTGCTATTGTTTATGATTTTTTTTAGAAAATACAACTATATCACTTTTTCTCTAACCAATTGTATCTATTCATTTTCTGAAGATAATAATAATCATTATCACCAATTTTTATGATACATATTTTCCATAACTTCTAATATTCAATCACTCAAAACATATTTAATTACTAATACTTAATTAATATTTTATATTTCTATATCAAATCAACTTGATATTTTTATCTTCACATTTTTATCCCATATGCAGTCATATTGTCAAATTCGTTATTATTATTCAAATCTTTTTTAGCACTATTCCCTAGCAGATTTTTGTTTTCAAAATTGAAAAGATATTCAAATTGCGGCCACTGAGAAATCGATACTCATCAGCAATTTGCTTATATGTTAGAAATTCTTGGGCCATAAAAGTAATTATAGCAAAGTTACAGTTTAGTTACCCAGGGAAGATACACAGTAGGATATCAAGGAAACAATTCCATTCAATTTCAATGGTCAACAGACTTGATTAGTGACAAGCTCCTAAACTTGTTCATTCTAATATACATACATTAAATACAAACCAAATCAACACATTAAGATGACTTGCGTTGAGTGACCCCAAAAACAATGTCTAAGCCATCTAATATGTTCTCCATTTGGAAAACATAACAATGCTTCTTAAGCCATTGGTAGTCATTGGTGATGTTTATTTTTTTTCTCCTTCCTCCTTTTTTTCTTATCTCTCGATTTTTCCTTTGATTTGTGTTTCTGGATTGCCGCTCATGCGAGCCTCTCTTCGCCTTCCTTTTCTTGTATTGACGGTATTCATCATCCGATGATTCGCTTGACTTCAAATAATAAGGCTTCTCTGGGCCAAGCAAAACACTAACTTTCTTCTTCTCCTCATCAGTGCTTTCGGACATATTTCTTTTGGAATCTGGACAAGATGGAAGGTATGGACCAGTTTCATCCATTCGTGATCCAACAGTACCCCTGCCTCGTTTGGTCCTGCCATTAAAAAATAATAATAATTGAAATAGTTGCAAAAATAAAAATTAAGTCTAAAATGGGAGTTGCCAGAACCAAATTGTATTCGAAACAACATGAATGAGATAACATACCTGGAATGTAAAAATTGGCCGACCTCATCATCCCTTAAACCTTCATCCTCCATTTGATCAAGGTCCTGAATATACCTTTTCTTTGAAGAGGGAGAAGCACTTGTACTTATTTCCATTTCATTGGAGCCGCTACTTCTACTCCTGTGAGATTCACAAGCATCCTTGTAATATCTCTCAGCGCGGCTTTCATTTCTTGCTCCTCTAAGCTTATTGTCCAGCTCTAGCTGTTTCTCCCTTAGTCGCCACATCTCATTTACTTCAACGGCACGGTTTGCTGTGGACATAATATCAAGGGCAACTAATGTAAGATAAAATATCTAAACCAAGAACAAATAATAATCGGATCGACCAGAAACGACAATCTTGTTTTGGTGCAATTCTATGTACTAACAAAAGCTACTCGGAGTTTTATATTCTCTACTTTCCACGCTGCACCAAAAGCCCCAAAAAGACACGTAAAAATCACATACCAAAATAGGTTTCCTAGACGTTCCGACCACTAATAATCATGGGAACCTAATTTTTGTTTGGCAGATATGTCTAAAGTAACTTTGGCTTCTTTCAGTGCATGTGCGATTAAAACAATTTCCTGTTTCCATTACCTTGTCACTATAATTCTTGTACAATCAGGCGCTCGGATAAAAAGAGAGTGCAAAATATAAGACTAAAATATGCATCGTATTTTGGCTGTAGAAGGTAAACTATGGCTGAGAAACATAATAACTGAAAAAACAATAAGGAAATCAAAAAGGAAAGGCGAAAACCTAACTTCAGACACGATGTCAAAAAGCTAGAAGTTTTTTATCAGCAGACAGAGGTACAAGACCAGCTATTAACAAAATATTAATTGGAGTTGTCATCCACACTGAAGAAAACAAGGAACGAGATTTTATGAAGATAAATTCTGAATTTGTGGTGCATTATGCCTTTCAACTCGTAAATCTAATTAAAGATTTGTTCGTCAAGCTTTAATTCAGTAAACAAAAAGAGAAAAAGAAGGCCGATGACATGGTATTCACTTGAAACTTGAGTCGTCTTTTTTGCTCCCAGGTGTCAGACAACCAATCCAGGGCGACAAAAAAAAAGATTAAAGTAATTAAAGACAAAAAACCAACTCCGGACAAGCCATACTACCTAAAGGATCTCTCTCTCTTTCATCCTTAATATAAACTATATACTGTTGTCACATTTGACATGTATAATTAGGTAATTATTGAATGAGCGAAATATGTATCCAGGACAAAATCCTGTATATTTCTTGAAACAAGGTAAATCTAATCTGACCAAGATTTTCATATATGGGCACATCCACCGGAACCAACATCATTTATGTGAAACCAAGACCTTCATTTAACAGTGAAGAAATCAACAAATATTTACGTTATCGCCAGAATTCCGATAACAAAAAAAAAAAAAACATTTATTGCAATCAAAACTAACCTTGTTGAACTCCACGTACAGTTGCTGTCAGGAAACGAGAATTGGGCCTACTCCTAACAGTGGGTTGACGAAGATAAGCAAGAGCACCTTCGCTCTGAGCTTGGCGACGCAATTCTGCTGCCTCTTTCATAAGAATGGCAGCTATTCTGTTTTCAGTCTCCAAATCCATATCGGAACCTCAACACGAGAGGTTGAGTAAGAAAAAAATGAAAAATTCTCCTGCATAGTAGAAGCAATTTCATTACATGTTTACATATCAAAGATGTTCATCTA
Organism: Rehmannia glutinosa; assembly: GCA_016081115.2. Lineage (NCBI taxonomy): Eukaryota > Viridiplantae > Streptophyta > Magnoliopsida > Lamiales > Orobanchaceae > Rehmannia > Rehmannia glutinosa. Next base: position 8,909,468 of record CM071927.1, read on the forward strand.
AAAATCGTTCACATGCCAACATCCGAGTAGGAATATTTCACCAATGGTATTAAAAATCCATAACTGAGGTAAAATGATCACCACTCTTTCCTTGCTCTTTTCTAGGTTTGAAAATAAACTATTTAAACCCTTGGCTCCTTTACCCCTAGTTATTTCCATTGTTAAAGTAAGTTGCTTGTTTGGATTTGCAGACGAAAAATTACAACCAAAAAGTAATTATAAACCAATTTAAAACTTCAACACTGTACACAGGAAAATGAATTCATACAAGATTTTTTCGAGACCATAATCGGAGTTAAGCTTTTGAAAATACAAATTCTGAAGTTAATATACCAAAACACACCAGAAAACCTGTAGATTTATGTGCAATCAAAGATGCAACAATACGCAAAAGGATAGATAGATGAAACTAAATTGAATCCAGTCGAAACACAAAATTAGGGTTTTTCAAGCGATAAAAAACTTTACCTGAATGACGTAGGTCTGCTGCGTTGAATTCTTGTATATTGGTGTCGAAAATTCACTAAAAATTTTGATTTTCTTTATGGCCATAAATCAACGAATCGCAGCAAGGAGTTCAGATTCTTTGAGCAGCCCTAATTTTGTTTTTGTTTTTGTTTTTGTTTTTCGTTTCCGGCGATTGGGGGAATCTGATATCGATTAGAAATTCCAGAAGTTGAAGTTCGCCTGTTGGCTTGGTTGAGTACAATTGTAATGATTGGGCTTCAAATATATTGGCCCAGAATACGTCTGGTCAAATCACTTTACTAACTAATGGGCTACTTTTGGGCCAGCTCGAACCGCATGATCATATTAAAAAGTCAACCAGAATTTCCAAGTTTTGATTTGATTTATATCTTAAAATTTTAATTTAAACACTAAAAATACAAAGAAAGTACTCATTTTATAAACAATCTATATTAAAAAAATTCATACTTAAAAATATAACCTTCGTTTTTCAAAAATAAAATTTTATTGAAAAATAAGTCAACTGTAAATTCAAAATAAAATATCTATCAAATCAATAAGTTGATAAAAACGGTGGTAATTGAATGTGTAAACGAAATGAAATGAAATAGAATATAATATTTTTTGCTTGTTTGAATTTTAATCGAGCTCCAAATTTTTGTTTGAGTTTAGGATTATTAACCGAATCGAGCTCGAACGATCTTTTCAAGCCTAATACAAACCAAACTCGAGTAGATTGATATTTTTATATGCATATTTTTTTACTAATCGAGCTAACTCCAAATTTAACTTTACATCTCATCGAACGGAAAAATGTGTCTAAGCTTAATTTATTTTGTTAACAAATCGAGCTCAAAGAAGCTTTCAACGATCGATTTGAAATAGAGATCAAGTAGTTTACTTTATTTTTCGGGCCTAGTACTGATCATAAAAAACACAGATCATTTCCACACCAGAAAGAACCTGTAATTTTAGTTTTATCTTTCCAGCGAAGGTGTGTTCAAAAATATTCCCAATATAAGTCTCTAGGGTTTTGATTATAAAATTTCAAAAATAAATACTCTGAAACGGCAGTGAGCGCATAAAACACTTCCCAGACGCTCTCTCTCTCTCTCTCTCTCTCTCTCTCTCTCTCTGAGCTGCTTTTTCGAAAATGTCTGCAATTAATCAGATTGTTTCCACTTCCATCTCCTCATCCACCTCCACTTTCCTCGGACACAACAATCTTAAGAACATCAAGTTCCGATTTTTGTTCATTTTTCAATTTTTTTTCGTTTTAATATCAACTCAATCTTCGTCTGTATTCAATTGCACGTGAATTAAATTTGAACTTTACAATTTTTGCAGGCCTTCCAGTGTTTCGATTCCAGGGAAAATCAATGGGGTTGTGAAATGTGTTGCTTCACCCTCAGCTGAGAAGACTGGTGACTCTTTTGCTTCACTACTGAATAATGAGTTTTTTCCTTTTTTTTTTTATTGTTACTGCCGGTGTGCAGTGTGAACTCTATGCAATGTGGTTGATTCTTGTTGTGGGCAGGTTTTTTTTTTCATTTTTTTTAGTAATAATTCTTATTTGCTTATATGCTGAATTTAATTACAAGGATTGCCTTCCGTTTGCTCAAGCTTGCCTTTCTATAGCTATTTGATATATAAATTGCTCAGAGCATGCTACTGATTAGTGCTGACTAGATTGATGCTACTTCTGATAAAGCTTACAAGACAAAGGTGTCGCGCAATGAAAACCTTGCTAAACTTCAAGCTGGCTACCTCTTTCCAGAGGTCTGTTTTAGGACTTTATGCTTCTATTTTTTATCTGTTTTATACTTCTGGTGTTATGTAATGCGTTTTTTAGTTAATCAGAAATTCATTTTTCTGTACGTTTCATTTCCATAGTAACATTAGGAGGGATTCCATCCTGATTCAATTTCCAATATATTGTGTAATTTGAACTTAGTCAATGTGTCTTGGAAACTTCTGCATGAGAAGTTTGAAAGACTATGAAATGATGCGGAGAACTGCATTATCACGAGTCTCTGTATCATGCTTCACCAGTGAGATGATATGTTATCCCCCCAGTCCCCAAACAAGTGTTGCTATTGCGATTTTCAACAGTTGCCATGTATTGGATAAAATGGAAGTACTGTCTCCATTTTGTTTCTCTCGTCCACTTATGAGCTCATTCCTCTGTTACTATTTTGTTTCAATTTCTATTTATTTGGTCATGAGGTGACGAGAAGTGAATTTCTTCCTTTTTGTGGTCTAATAACCTGTCAATGTTTGTTACTTTATTTCGCTTTTGGATGGATAAGTTAGATATGCCAATGCTTTTTTTTTCCAATTAGATTGCAAGACGAAGAGCTGCTCACATGTTGAAATATCCTGATGCCCAAGTGATCAGCCTCGAATTGGTGACACAACTGAGCCGATTCCAGAAGTTATTACTTCTGCCATGTCAAAGGTAATATTGTTGTGAATCTTTTCTATTTGGCATAATAGTTTTTATACTTATGGGAGTGAGTTTTGAAGACTTCCTTGAATATAGATGGTCTTGATTTCTAGGTTTTGTGAGAGAAGCTACTTGAATTTGGGGCTTTCGCCGTTATTTTTTCTCAAAGCTATTTCCTGTGTTTGATGCTTGCAATGAAATTGCCAAGCAGCCCTTGTGTTACTAGATACACATACACCCAAATAGATACAAAAGGAAGAATGGTTGTAGACTGGGAAAGAGTTGCTCTTAATAGATAGTCTTTGTATTGTTTCTTTCCATCTTTTTAGCATTGGTTATTCATGCTTGTTAGTTGTTCCCTGATCATTACAACTTTTATTTTTAATTAATTGTCAGAGATCATATGCGCTGTCAACAGTAGATGGTTACAGTGGTTATGGAGCTGAACAAGGTGAAAAAGTCAGTAATGATCTTCATTCTTTTTTGGTTTGGTCCTATTCTCTCTCCCCTCCTTATCCTATATCAGTATTGTCTTCTCGTCTTGTTTGTTTGTTTGCACCTCATGTGGAGGTCTGTTTGAGCATGATATTTGGACTTCTTTGATTTCATCGCTGTGGTAATGAAGGCACTCTTTGTATATTTGTCTTCACAGCAATTGAGAGCTGCCATTGCTTCAACCTATTATGCAGACCTTGGCATAGAGGAAGATGATATATTTGTGTCAGATGGGGCGAAAAGTGACATATCTCGGCTTCAGGTTTGCTTTCTTGTATTTGTCTTTCTGGTCGTTCCCGAACCTATAAGATTTTTAGTCTGTAAATGAATAATGTGTCACTGGTGGTGGTTGTTTCATGATGCCTCTTCTTAAAGTCGTTATCGTCATTGTTTGGCAGGTTCTTTTTGGATCTAATGTGACAATGGCTGTTCAAGATCCGTCTTACCCGGTAAGTATATTACAATTTTGTTCTTAAATGAGAGCTAAGCTATTGTGTCAATAACATAAATCGTGTTGTATGAGCTCACCATATATAAATGTAAAATGTCAAGCTAGACTATGTTGACATTGTCATCGTATGTCATTTCATTTTCAAAATTGTTTACCTCATAGCATCACCCTAGTCTTATTGTGGCATACAGATTAACAATTATGAGGCAACTTGTCAGTTGTCACCCTGCCCATATGCTAAGTAATTTACTAATGTTGGATTTAGGGATGGCAATTTCGACCCGGCCCGCGGGTACCCGCCCCAGCCTGCCCCGTTTGGCTCGTCCCGCCTCGGGGACGGGTCTGGGTATCACTTCCGCCCTGCGGGTACCCGCCCTGCCTAGTATTTTTATTTTAAAAATATATTTTAATATATATTTTGCATATATAATATATATTATAATATAATTTTTATGTATTCTTATATTATATCTAATATTTATAAATTGATAATAATAAATTTTGTAAATAATATTTTATAAATATAAAATTTTCCATTTTTTTTGTTTAATTTAATTTAAAAATGGGGCAGAATGGGTCGACCGACCCGTCCCGCGACCCGTGGAGGGTCGACCGTTCTAGGCATGGGGGTCTGTTCTGGCCGACCCGCCCTATTGCCATCCCTAGTTGGATTTGCTTTGTTGATTCTTGAGGGTTAGATGAATCGCACAAACATTTTGGCAAATAAACTCCTAATTTTTCTTTTTCCTGGTATTTTTGTTAATTGCATATTTGCATTGTTGCTAAATATTTGGTAAAATGGTTAGCAGGAGGAGGATCTGCTGGCTGTTGTAAAAATAGTTTTACCTTTTACCTTGAACTCACTGTAGGCTTATGTGGATTCGAGTGTTATCCTGGGTCAGACTGGGCAGTTTCAGAAAGATGTAGAGAAGTACGGAAATATTGAATACATGAGGTGCACGCCAGAAAATGGTTTCTTTCCCGATTTATCCACAGTCCGTCGGACAGACATCATATTTTTCTGTTCTCCCAACAACCCAACTGGTTATGCTGCATCAAGAGAGCAACTAACCAGGCTTGTACAGTTTGCTAAAGAAAATGGGTCGATCATAGTCTATGACTCTGCTTATGCTATGTACGTGTCAGATGATAGTCCGAGATCCATTTTTGAGATTCCTGGAGCCAAAGAGGTTTGTTTTAAAATGATTTCTCTAATTTTGATTTCGCTCTTTGGCAGTTCATACCATGTAAAGAGAGAAACAAAAATGATTTTGTATCAGTTGGACAATTTTATATGTTCTATGGCACAATGCTTCTTTATTGTTTTATGTGGATATAATAGCTTATCATACACAAGTCTTATTTAAAGAGTTGAGCACTTCTTCTCTAATGTGAATTCAAATGAGGGAAGTACATAATGTATATTAAATCTTATATGACACTCTTTTTCCTTTACATCCACATGCGCCAAGACCTCAATCAGTGGCCTAGATATTTTCAGACATTCTAAAAGCTCTTTAGCAGTGTTCTAAAAAGCGCTAGGCGCTAGTCGGGCGGCGACAGGGGGCCTAGCGCCAGGCGGAGCCTCAGGGCGGGGTTAGGCGGGACCGAGCGGGGTTAGGCGGGGCATAGTCGGAAAAATAACCTAGGCGGACAAGGGGGCCTAGCGTCTAGGGGGACTAATCGGGGCTAGGCGGGGATTTTTAGAACAATGCTCTTTAGGCAAGACCTTTAAATTTATTCATGTATTTTTGGAGAAAAGCATATGGCGTTCGTTTTATTATTGAGTTCATGTTCAGCAAAACAGCCCTGTGTGTCAAATGTGCTGTTTTTGCTCTGAAGTTGGTCAGTTATCTTGCTCATCATGCCAAACAAACATAATTTAGAAGTTTTTAGTGTCTCTCTCTGCTTACACAGTTCATTTTTATCTAGTTTAAGTTGCTTCACCTGCATTGGTTGCAGTGTTGTAGAAGCATCAAGCATGTGTCAATTTTTCCTATTTACTGGCTTGCAGGTTGCGCTTGAAGTTTCTTCCTTCTCCAAGTATGCTGGGTTCACTGGAGTTCGTCTTGGTTGGACAGCAATTCCAAAAGATCTTCTTTATTCTGATGGATTTCCTCTGGCCAAGGACTTCAACCGCATTGTTTGTACTTGTTTCAATGGCGCATCTAACATTGCTCAAGCTGGTGGTCTGGCTTGCGTTTCGGCTGAAGGCATTAAGGTTAGTCTTTTTCCAACTTTGTTTTTCTTTTATCACCTTTAGCATTGTCGTTAAAGAGTCTACTCTATTCCAGTAACTTATGCTAGAATGCCCTCCCCACACCATGGACATAAAAATAGGGTTGATTACAAAAATACTCTTGAGGTTTAGTCAAATTACAAAAAAACCTATCTTTCAAAATTACATATACCCCCTTGATATTTGTTTTTGTTTTAAAACTTGCACCGTCAATAAGGGGTATTTGTATAAGTGGATTTTCTTGTAATTAGGCTAAACCTCAGGAGTAATTTTTGTAATTTACCCTAAAAAGATAAAGAAATATATACAACAAACAGGAGAAGGTTGGGGGCAAAATAAGAAGAAAATAAAAACGAGGGGGCCTTCAAGAAAGACAAAAAACACCTTACTGTGAAAAATGATGCTTCGACTGATCACCAGGAATTTGCTATGTGCAGGCCATGCATGAGGTGGTTGGTTTCTACAAGGAAAACACAGCTATTATAGTTGACACATTTGAGTCACTTGGTTTTAAGGTATACGGAGGCAAAAACGCACCATACGTTTGGGTCCACTTTCCTGGCCGAAGCTCGTGGGATGTGTTCAGCGAGATTCTTGAGAAAACCCATGTTGTTACCACTCCCGGAAGTGGTTTTGGACCTGGTGGTGAAGGTTTCGTCAGAGTCAGTGCCTTCGGACACAGGGAAAATGTGTTGGAAGCCTGTAGAAGATTCAAGCAGTTGTACAAGTAAACATTAGCCTGTGCATTCACAACTCTTGAAAGCAGTTTGTTCCATCATTGAGTCTTCCATTGCAAATTTGGAGTATTGGACCATGTAATAATTCTTAGTTTATATCCAGATCCTGGATTTTGTTAAACTGTTTTTTTGTAATTTTCGGGCCCTTTTAAGTGATCGAAAGGGAAAATTGTTCGGGCGAGTGAAGTGTTGTATCTATCGTAGTCGAGCATCGCAGATGAGATTTAAGAGTTACTTTTTTAGCATAAGCTGATATTGGAGTCTTGAAAAACAGAAGAAGCTTTATTGAGGGAAGTAAATCTGTAATGGGGTAAATTGCAAATTTTGTCATGAAGAAAAAAAAAATCAATTTTGTGACCCTCCCATTAAAAGAGAAAAAGTAGGTCAAGGTTGAAACATCCATTATTTACACGAGCTCGAACAAAGGAAAATTCATCTAAGGAACGTATTTGTCATGCTTTGCGGGACTTTAACCAATGATACATGTCTGCATTTGAAAAAATTGGCTTTCTGAAAATAACATTTGGCAAAATCACCTTACATTTTTAAAAAGTTCTTAGATTTAGTTCTCAATTTACTCGAAATCTCATAAATGCTTAGAAGATCTCATAAATACCAACAAAAACTCTAATTTTGGGCTGGATATTAAAAAAAATCCCATTTTTTTGCATTCACGTGCAATTCAAAATTTGCGTGAGATTTTTCCCAACAAGTTGAGAACTGAACCCGAGTGTGAAGATACATGGTATTTCGCTTAATAAAACTTAAAAATGACCAATTTTGGTACTGGTACATGACTAAAATTGCAATTTACCCATCTATGATGAGTTGAATACTTCATTGTTCCATGACTGCAGTCCTTGGCTAAAGAACAACTATTTTCAATCTTCAGAGGTAAAGAAACCGGTGTCTACAAAATAACCTTTGGAATCCAAATTCTGCCTAGCATATTTTACTTGAAATTATCAAATCCAGGAAGAGCAAATGGTCCAGCAGGGTGAATAGCCTAACTAATTAGCTTGATGAAAATGCCTCAAGGATTACAAAACATAAAAAGAATATACAAAGGAGCCATCTTTCTTGTTCTAGATACAGTTTAACATCAACCTCTTTCCTAGTTTACACAACATATTCACTAGTTGAAGCTAAACACAAAAGCTAACACACTAGGAACCACATAAACACCTATTTTTGGGCTATCTCAATCACAAAACTGAACATCTACATTTGTTCTATACTCTTATGGACATCCGACTTGCACGTCGACTTATAGTGTCCCGTCTGATTACACCGACTACAGTGTACTGTGTGCTTCTCCCTATTAAGATCCTCTACACACATTCGTTTTTTCTCAGGACGTCCAGGGGGCCGTCTAACTTTAGGAGGCCTCACATTCCGTATTTCATCACCCATGACGGTCTCTCCATCCTTCTTCCACTCGATTTTACTAGGTATGGGATGTATTTCTTCGGCATACGCTTCACAATAACTAGCCACAGTAAAGCACTTTTTCGGTAAAAGCATAAACATCTTTTTTCGAGGAAATTAGGGCCGCAACGGCATGCGAGCATGGTAATCCATACAACTGCCAATCACGGCAAGAGCACGAATGGTTTTTTATGTTGACGATATCTGATCGTTCAGCTGAGATTATTTCGAACTCCACCTCGTCCGATTGAAGGACTTGATAGGTGGAAGCATGATTCATTGCTTCGATCATGTGCTTATCGGGAGACGGAGCGAGAATGGAAAACCATAATTTACTCTTTGCACGCCTTTCCTCAAATTCAGCCATTAATTTAGTGTGGATTTGCTCAATCACTTGAATTATGGGCAGCTCTCGAGATTCGATAATCCATTGATTAAACTCCTCGACATTTGACGAGAGGTGACTATAGCGAGTTCCTTCGAATATATCAACGCCCAACAAGAAGGTAGATATTGTTGTAACCATTTGGCTGCTTCTGAAGAAATTTCCTCGATTTCGACCATTTTTTCCTTGAACCCAATAGTCGTAGTGGCATATGCTGCTTTCCAAAGGAGCTGGACGAGCCGAGGATTCTTGAACTCCCGAACAATGCTTTCGCTCAAGTGTTTCATACAAATGTAATGACAAGAAGATGCAAATTTTCTCTTTACAGCATCTCCAACACCTTTCTGCCATTTGGATAAAAACGTAAGGTGTGGCATAATCTCCGTATTCATCTCAAGGGCCTTATGTAATTCCGACAAGAACCACATCCAACTTTCATCACTTTCTACGCGTCAACAACACCAAAGGCAAGTGGAAATAATCCACCGTCAGCATCAAAGGAAGTGGCTGAAAGTAGCGTGCCAAGATATTTACTTTTGAGCTGAATTCCACCGAGTCCGACAATCGGGAGACAACCATTCAGAAACCCGCGTATAGAAGCATAAAACGAAACAAATAACCGCTGAAACCGGTTGTCTGAACCAGACGTAAATACCTCGGCAACACTTCCTGGGTTGGTTTGTCTGATTTGCTCACAGTATGCTGGCAGGAGATAATATCCTTCTTCAGAAGAGCCATATATGGCTTGAAGCCCACGCTCCTTAGCACGCCAAGCCTGCTTGTAAGGTATAGTTATCCCATATTGTTCATATATATCGCGTAAAATATCTTTTGGCTTGTAATTTATGTTATCACGCAATCGTTCCTCTATAAAGTTCACAATCCAGTCTACAGATGCCTGATGATGACCAGAATGTGCGTTCTTCCCACAAGTGTGTGTTGCATCAAGGCTTCTTATTGCGAAAGTTGGGGCATTTGGAAGCTTCACTGCACGTATGCGCCATGGACAGCCATCGGCAGCACATTTGGCTATGTAACGGATGAGATCACTTTTAACTATACGAAGTTCAAAGTGTTGAGCAATTGCAGCTTCTTTAATTGCATTGCGAAAGGCCTTAACATCTGGAAACTCCTGGCCAACAATAAAGCTGTGATCCTCCATCCGCTGGAGTGAGAGTTGAAGGTCGCCACTTATTTAATACAACCATCAACCAATCAGCTTATTCAATCTGTAATTCTCTCGACGAATGTCCCCAACAAAGATGATTGACAACAGAAACTCTACAAAATATATATTCAAAATAAAATTACCACTAATTTACGCATCACGGTAAAACCAAAAATAACAAAAGAAGCCATATACATGAAATTATCAAAACCAAAGCTCTTTAATCATGAAAGACTTCAACTTTATATATATAAAAAAAAAAACATAGAAGCCCAACTAGACTAACATGAAAATGAAGGCGAATAAATGGAAAAAAAACATTTATAGTATGTAAATTTCAGTGAAGAAAACCAGAAACTATTCAGCAATAACCACATCCTTATATATATACAACTCATTCCATACATATATGCAAATTTACAAGAACACTTTTTGAAATTTATGAACATGATCGAGAACGGATCAATATGATAATATTAATCGAAACAGATTTCGGAAATGAACTAACCTGAGATTTTACTGGAAAGTGATCGATTAGAGAGTGTGAAACTGAATTGGGATTCCGACGACAGATTAGGTTTAGGGCTCATTGGGTTAATCGGGGTTATATTTGTCATTTCGTAGATTTCGGAAGAGGATGTGTTTGGGGAATCCGAAAGAGATTCTTTTTCCTGATCTTTTCGTTTTTAGACTTTTGCTGTTTTCTTGCAAATGTTAAAGGTTATGTATGAAAATACGTTAAAAATAATATAATTGTTTTGAGGGATTAAAAATAATATAATTAGAATTTAGTGTTACGTTTAACTATATATAATTATGGGCACATTATTTTATGCACTTGTGCTATAATTTAAATAATAAGTATTTATCATGCAATTTTATTATTTTTAATACGTGTAAATGAATTAGTTGCTAGTACATAAGTTATCTATCATAAGTTCATAACACACAAAATTAATTATATTTCCAGTCCAATTAACACTTTGAGTAAATGAGATTAATAATTGGAAAAAAACTGATTCATTTTAATTCAACTCAAATTTGTAGCCAAATAATGATATAAATTTAAAAAAAGCTAAAGAAACGTTTTGTGGACTCTCATTCTCAATTGGAATGCCATGTTATTATTGTACCAAACAATCCCCTTCCCATTGGGATAACTTTGTCTCACTAGATCATATCCATTAATTGACAATGCGAAAATTGGGTAACTTTTTATTTTTTGTTCCTACATTATTCTGCTGGAAAAAATATATAACTTTTGCATGAGGAAAGAACGAAAGAATGAAGTCCCCCACCCAAGAGTGGTAAAGAGGGGATGGTAATCCGCACCGACTTTCCAGCCGCATGGGTTCAAGTCCCTACTAAGTAGCATTGTTGGAAATTGGTTTGAGAAGTAATGGTTTAATACCTAAACTTTGACCAATTTTTTAGTGACTAATTATTTAATTTTGGAGGAATTAAATATTAAAATAAAATTCTACGTTTCGAGTAGATGAGTGTGGTATATTTAACTTCTCAAAACCATTTAGTGGTGAGTGAGAAATAAAATCCACAAGTTAGTCACTGAAATGTGATAATGGATGATGGGAAGGTGAAAAAGACACCATCCCACATGGCATGGGAATAAAATGTTAATTTTTTTCAATATATAAGTAAGTGAGTTTGTAAGAGTGTGCAAGATAAAATAACTATACACATGTGAGGTGTGGTAGGCAAGGCCATACGCTGGGGTCTTGCGCGCTTGACCCTTGGCGCCGGCCGTGTGGCCGAGCCCGTGTCCCCTCGGATCGCCTAGTTTTTGCACAGTAAAACATTTATTTTTTATTTTTAAAGAATAAAAACAAATAAGTTACAACTTAAAAGTCAAACAAAGAACTTTTAAAATGAAACACCACCACCGCCCACTACTTGGATGTTACATCATAGTGGCCATTGAAGGAGTGCCCACTACCTGGAGGTTACAACCCATTATCTTGAAGTTACTGCCCTACAGTAAAAAGACCCCAAGGCCTGGTTGGAAGTCCTATAAATAGGAGCATTGTTGTTGTTCAGATTACACACTTTCATACTCATTTTTACATTCTTGTATTTGCATAAGTGTACTCAGTTTTTCGTATTCCAGTTCAAAAAGTGCCTTGAAATTTGCAGTGCTGCTATTTCAAGGACGAAACCATTGTATCTTTTGGGATAACACGTATGTTCCATCAGCACTATACAGAACGTATTTATCTTGCGGATAGAGTTTTTACTCGCCTCAGCTATTCTGCAATTTTCGATTTTCTTTGTAATAGATAGTTACAGTTTCCTTGTAATCCAGTTTACAGAAATAAACTCCAAGTTTCAACGCAAGATAAACAGTCTGTTTCTGTAAACGATGGCGTCTACTTCAAGGGTGAATGTTCCTACTGCTCCTCCTGCTGCTGCTGAGAAGCCAACAAAATTTTCTGGTACTGATTTCAAGAGATGGCAATCCAAGATGTTATTTTATCTGAGCCCCGCTAAGTTCCTGAAGGAGGATCCACCAATGGTGGAAGAAAATGAAACCAACAATAAAAAAACGTGTTGCCTTTGATGCTTGGGGCCGTGGTGACTTCTGTACACAACTACGCCCTAAATGGGTATCGATTCGCTATACAATGTGTATAGTGAAGTGAAATCTTCCAAAGAGCTCGAGATTCTTTGGAAAAGAAATACCGAACTGAGGACGCTGGTTCCAAGAAGTTTGTGGTTGGCAGGTTTCTAGATTTCAAGATGGTGGATTCTAGAACTGTCATGGATCAAGCTCAAGAATTGCAGTTAATTATGCACGATATTCGTGCAGAAGGAATGCAATTGGATAGAGCTTTCCAAGTGGCGTGCATGATTGAAAAATTGCCGCCTGGATGGAAGGACTTCAAAAATTATTTGAAGCACAAGCGAAAAGAAATAAATCTTGAAGAGCTAATTATGCGTTTACGAATTGAGAAAGGTAATCGCAAATTAGATTCAAGGTTTGAAAATGGTGCTGTCGATGCAAAGGCAAATTTGCTAGAACATGGCAGTTCTAGTAACAGCAACAAAAGGAAACGTGACAATAACAACAACTACAAGGAAAAGAAGCCTGTAAACAAAAAGTCGTTTACAGAAAATTGTCACAATTGTGGTAAGCCCAACCACATGGCTAAGGACTGTCGACTTCCTAAAAAACTAAAATATAGACAGCCTAATGCTAATGTGCTTGAGCACAGTGGTGTGATCCAAGAGCCGTTTGATCGAGCATGGATCTATCTCAGCAAAGTGGTTTTTGAGGCAAACCTTGTGGATAATCCAAGAGAGTGGTATGTTGACACGGGGGCTACTCGACATGTCTGTTCTGACAAGGATACGTTCTCTACCTACACCCCTTGTACATGTAGAAAACTTAATATGGGTAATTCTTCCTCTTCTGATGTTGCAGGTTTTGACAACGTGGTTCAAGCTCACTGAAAAGAGTCGCTTCCTCGAAGGATGTTCTTCATGTCCCAGAAATCTGGAAGAATCTAGTGTCAGGATCTCTTCTTGTAAACCATGGTTTTAGACTGATGTTTGAGTCTGAAAAGTTTATTTTAACTAAGTTTGGACAGTTCTTAGGAAAAAGTTATCTGTATAATGGACTGTTCAAAATGAATGTAATGACAGTTCGCCGTGTAACCGATTCAAGCAGCAATAAAATTGAGCCTACTTCTGTTTATATGTTTGAGTATTCTGATTTGTGGCATGTTAGATTAGGGCATGTTAATCTAAATGCTATAAAAAGATTAATAAACTTGGAATTAATTCCAACTTCAAAAATTGATTCTCAAAAGAGATGCGAAATCTGTATTGAAGCTAAGATGGCTAAATTACCTTTTCATTCTGTGAAAAGAAATACAATACCTCTAGAATTGATACATGCTGATATATGTGATCTGAAATTTGTGCAAACTAGAGGTGGTAAAAAATATTTCATCACTTTTATTGATGATTGCACAAGATTTTGCTACTTATATTTATTAAGAAGCAAAGATGAAGCGTTGGAAGCCTTCAAAAATTATAAAAATGAGGTTAAAAATCAACTTGGCAGCCGGATTAAAATAATTTGGAGTGATAGAGGTGGAGAATATGTTACACCTTTTGAAGAATTATGTAACCAGTTGGGAATAATTCATCAAACTACTGCACCATATTCACCACAATCTAATGGCATTGCTGAACGTAAAAATCGAACTTTAAAAGAAATGATGAATGCCATGTTGATTAGTTCTGGGCTACCTCAGAACATGTGGGGGGAATATGTTTTAACATCGAAGCACATTTTAAATAAAATTCCACTTAAAGAAAAAAATAAGACAGCTTATGAATTGTGGAAAAATCATAAGCCATCTTATAAATACCTTAAAGTGTGGGGGTGTTTGGCTAAGGTAGCAATACCTGAACCCAAACAAGTCAAAATTGGCCCAAAGACGGTTGCTTGTATTTTTATAGGGTATGCATACAACAGTAGTGCATATCGGTTCTTGGTACACAAGTCAGAAAATCTAGAAATTTCTGAAGGTACCATAATTGAATCAAGAAATGCAATATTTCTTGAAAATGTATATCCTTGTAAAAAAGGGTTGAAATAAGTTCTAACAAAAGAACTTATGGAAAGCAAGTATTTCTTCACAAGGGAGTGAAGAACCAAGACGAAGTAAAAGGACTAAAACTGCTACATCATTTGGTCCTAATTTTGTCACTTATTTGTTAGACGGTGAGCCAAGTACAGTTAAAGAGGCTCTTTCTAGTCTAGATGCTCCGCTCTGGAAAGAAGCCATCAATAGTGAAATTGAATCCATTTTATAAAATCATACCTGGGAGTTGGTTGATCTCCTTGCAGGTAGTAAACCTTTAGGGTGTAAATGGATATTAAAAAAGAAATATAAGGTAGATGGAACTACTGATAAATATAAAGACAGGTTAGTGGCTAAAGGCTTCAAACGAAAAGGAAGGAAGTGATTTCTTTGATACATATTCACCTGTAACAAGAATTGCATCAATTCGAGTGCTTATTGCGATTGCTGCTTTGCACAATCTCGAGATTCACCAAATGGATGTAAAAACTGCGTTTTTAAATGGTGAATTGGAAGAAAAAATATATATGGAAATGTACTCAAGGATTTGTAGCACTGGTCAAGAGAAAAAGGTGTGCAAATTGATAAGATCACCGTATGGACTTAAACAAGCCCCGAAACAGTGGCATCTTAAATTTGACACAATGATGTTGTCAAATGGCTTTAAAATCAACGAATGTGACAAGTGTGTTTATGTTAAAGGCACATCAAATGCGTTTGTCATAGTTTGTCTATACGTACACGATATGTTAATAATGGGTAGTAGTCATGATATAATCATAGACACTAAGAAGATGTTAAAAAGAAATTTTGACATGAAAGACATGGGAATTGCTGATATGATTTTCGGAATCAAAATTGGCAAAACATCTGAAGGAATTAGCTTGACAGAATCCCACTATGTGGAGAAAGTGCTCAAGAAGTTCAATGCTTTTGATGGTCCACCATGCAAACGCCCATTGATTTGAGCATAAATCTGGTAGTAAATAAAGCAGAACCAGTAGCTCAATTGGAATACTCGAAGGTGATAGGAAATTTGATGTACATTACAAATTGTACACGTCCAGATCTTGCCTATCCTGTAAATAAGTTGAGTAGGTATACAAGCAATCCAAGTCAAGAGCATTGGAAAGCACTAACTATGGTACTAAGATATTTAAAATACACCCTGAGTTATGGAATACACTACTCGAAATACCCTCAAGTACTTGAAGGGTATAGTGATGCTAGCTGGATTTCAGATTCAAAGGACTCCTACTCCACTAGTGGATATATATTTACTATTGGAGGAGGAGCAGTATCATGGAAATCCACTAAGCAGACTTGTATAGCTAGATCCACCATGGAATTTGAGTTTATAGCTTTTGATAAAGCTGGGCGAAGAAGCTGAATGACTTCGTAATTTTTAGAAGATATTCCATGCTGGAAAAAGCCTGTGCCTCCTGTGATGATTCACTGTGATAGTCAAGCTACTACAGGGAGAGCACAAAGTAATATGTATAACGGTAAGTCTAGACACATTCGTCGTAGACATAATACCGTAAGACAATTGATCTCTAATGGTGTTATATCAATTGACTATGTAAAGTCAAAGTATAACATAACGGATCCGCTCACGAAAGGGCTTAATAGAGATCAATTGAGTAAATTACTAGAGGGAATGGGATTAAAATCCACAATTAAAAGAAAGATTAAATTGGTAACCCAACATTGGTGTCTGGAGATCCCAAGAACTTGGTTCAATGGGAAAACTAAACTTTAAAAGTGCAGTTAAGCACTTGTAAATCAGTTAACCCATCCCTAGAAGGCAAAACAAGTGCAATAAACTTGTTGGTTGTGGTAAGGTTAAGTCATAAGGATTTTTAATGATAAATTGACTCGGTCAAGAGAGATCACCTATATAAGTGAGAAGTGAGGGCCGCTTCAATGTAACACTTATGAATCCAAAGATGTTGGCCATGGCCAAAAAAGACACAACTGAAGAACGGAATGTGACAAAAGTCATATTGTATAAATGTCATTGACTAGGTGTACACGAAGGAGAAATAGTTCAAGGCATTGCGTCCACTAGGCCGCCGGTATATTCGATGATATTTACAGAGGAAGGTTCAAAGTCGCAAACTACCAGTCATGATACAATATTGTTTCAATTAAACTGAGTACAAGAGTCTGTATTTTCATGTCACTACAAGAAAATTCAGAATTTGGGACGAAACAAAAACATCACTAAAAGTCCCAAAAACATCACAAAAAGTAATTTGAGACAAAAACAAAACGTCGCAATATCAGTCGCTAAAAGTCATCGGCGATGAAATAAGCAAAATGTCTCTAAAGGTTTGGCTTCTGAGACGAAATGTGAATGTCACTTATTTTTATATGGCTGACACCATTTTACAATTTATGACAAATTATTTTGTCTCTAAAGAGCTCATTTAGCGATGTACTGCTATTCGTCTCTGAAAGTAAGTAGTATAGTGACATCTTACATCCGCCACAAATAACTTTTTGGGACATTATTTTTCGTCCCCAAATAATATATTTTTAAAATTTAATAGTTATAGAAAGTATTATTTTTGTCTCTAAAAGTGTTATTTAGTGACATTTTCATATTTGTCTATATATTTGGCTTTTTTAAGGTCATTTAATTTCGTCTCTAAAAGCGTTATTTAGTGACATTTTCATATTCGTCTATATATTTAGCTTTTTTAGGGACACTTAATTTCGTCTCTAAAGAACTTTTTTTTTCTTTTTTTTTGTGCCCCACCAACACGAGCCACTAGTCGTATAATAAACTTTGTAGAATATATGAACAAAAATTTCTTAAGAATAAGAAATAAACATCAATATAAGTTCATTCATTCAAAATATAGTTTCATTCTTGACTATATATTCAAAATGAAATGAAATAACATTCTTGCTACAAGGCAAAAAGAGTCTAAAAACAAGACTCATGCTTGGCAAAAAATATTCGTTCTTGTCACCTAAGATTCAACAAAAGAGTCTAATATCTTTTTCTTCAAGGACTCAACAGCATCAATAATTTTCCTTGCCGATGGACTTGTTTCCTGGTGGACAGTAATCTGTAGATGTTACAAAAATCAAACAGGTTGTTATAAATTACCTTATAAGGAAGTTTTACTTTGATAAATTTGGTAATACTATGCAAGATTTGAAAGTGTAATGCTACAAAGTATTACACTAATACCTATCTCATTGTGGCAACTAACTTATAAGTTACATTTGGACAAACAAATGAACAGAGTACAAAGCAAAAAAAAAACAAAAGTATGAAGCAACCATACAATGGCCAATAGGTAGATGGTGAATATCCCTCATCAAATCAAATATATAAATGTGGGACAGAAATGAAAGCCACATGGGGTTCACCATATAAAGCTAAAGCTCAAGACTGTAATATGGCCCATTGCTGCAAAGCTTGGCAGATAGACACCCTTTTCCCTGATTAATTCATATTTTTGCTCAGCCACAAAGCAGCAAGATGTACAAGAAATATTAAATAATATATTACCAGATTATTACTCGTGGTTTATAATTCAACCAAATACTATAAATCCCAACTCCATTGTTTCACCATATAACAAATTTCCTTAAATATAATTAAAAGAGAAATGGGAAGGTTTCCCATCAACAGTAGTACTCATACTACAGATGGATTAAAGAAAATTTCCCTAAAACACACCAGCTCATAACTGACTTCAGTTTCCTAGTCAATATGCCTACTTCCAATAATTTAAACACTAGTCTGATAATGACTTCAACCTCTGAATAATCATTGGTAACATATGACCGATCAATGTTAAAAATGATTTAACGATAAGCTTCTGTTTTTGTAAATGTTCAATACCAAAGCAAATACCAAGCTTCTGGTGATAAAAATTGTACTTAAGTCCTGTTAGCAAAAATGAATACTTTGTCTAGAGGCCTACCTTGAATAGGATCAATGAAAACTTCAAGTCTTTTCTTACTTGTATCATTCATTCTTTGCAACTCCTTGCCTCTTGTGGGACCTCTTCCTCTTTTCTTTGAAGTAGATGCTGTAGATAAAGTATACTAATACATTAAAAAGGATGTATTATATAACGAAAAAAATGAACTGAAAGAACATGTTACCTGACCCACTCTCATTGTTAATTTGCGAAGAATCTTGATTCAAGGATGCATCAGTTCCATGGGTTGGTGAAAATCCACCAGACTGCTCCATTGACGTAGAGTTTTGCACATTCTTACTTAATCTCCTAAAAAAGTACCAAAAAGGAATGACCAAGCCTAGCTTTCAATTTCACAGTACACTAGTAACCTAAAATCATCACAGAATTAGAAACAAAAATAAAATTAGGGAAACAAAAAAGGGACCTGCAGAAGCAAAACTAAGTATGTGATTCACAGGGCAAAGCAATGCAACTAGCTAGCAACAGAGGCATCACATAGACAGAAGCAAAACTAAGTATGTGATTCACAGGGCAAGTATACATTTTCTCCCATAAATTAGAAATAGCAGTATCTTTAGCAAATTATTATTTTTCCCCAAAACATATCCGGAAATTTCTCAAGCTCAGAAAATTCAAGCCTTGCAACATCGTTTGGTTCATCACCACCTAAAGACCAAGAATCAGTGTTAGCCACCAACCTGAAAGAATCTACTGATAAAATCTACCAGTCTAGCAGGTAGCCCGCGACCCCTGGATACAAAGGCAACAAAAAACACCCATAGTTATATTCAAAAGAAAGCACTGTATTGCCTCAACATAATAGCTATATTATTTCCACCACAACAATTCTCTTTTTCCTTATTCTATATCAGAATCTTGCCCAAGGATGGCAAAACATCAGCAAGAGAAAAATAAAGAATATAAATACATGAAATGGTCAAGAAAATAATGCAAAAGTCATTAAACAGAAAAATGATAAACTACTTGCACTTCACCTTCTTGGAGAACTACAAGCATACAATCCATCACTAAAAAGAAGTAGAATTGATGATAATATGATTGGGTTATAAAATGCAGTCATCAAAAATACAACTAAAGTCCCATCTTCATCATGATCATCATCCACTATAAACAAAAGAAAACGACCTCATTGTACAGCTGAAAAGTAGGCCTCTGGAAAGTAAATATAATAGGAAGAATGTGATCACATCTTTATATCCTGCATCCAAGAAAGGTGAAACAAATCTTGTAAGACATGAACAATGATAAATTTTATTCAGGTTGAAAATATCAGTAAAAAATAAACGCATACAACATTATACATCTGTATAGTTCTGCAGAACATTTATTTAGAAAATTCAATAAGGAGCCAACTGAAAACCCCTTTTCTAACATCTTTATCATGTTTCTATCTTTTATTTTTTTGGTGACAGGAAATAAGGCTATAAACATGCCAAATCCAGTAGAGAAGACCTATTTTCTCTTTCAGTGTTTTACAGCACCCTTAGTAATTTGTGATCACATTCTATCAGAACAAAATATGATACAGAAACATGGCGAGAATTGGGATAAGTTAGCAGCATAAAATTCGAGCCGGATGTGGGTCAATCATGAAGCAAAATCATACGAATCACACAGTAGGATCCATAATTCCACTAAAATGATCACTTAACCACATATTAACATAGCTCTCACATCAAAATAGCTCAAAATTTCCTTTCCCCAAATCACACAAATAACATAGTACAATCCAAAATTACAAACAAATTCGTGTATCTTACTCCTCTTTCTTAGTATCATTCTACACTTAGTCACAACAACTGGTAAATAATAAAAACTAAAATCGAGAGGAGCGCAACTTTTGTAACAATAGAGCAAAAGAAAGATATATATATATATATATAGAGAGAGAGAGAGAGAGAGAGAGAGAGAGACCTTAGAAACTGAAGTGCGTCTTCACCCCAAAAAAGCTCGAGTGCTTCAACCGGCTCGCTGTGCTTCCATGGCGGAGAGGAGGATTGGAAAAAAAGAGAGAATGAGACGCGCGGGAGAAGAAGCGTGTTGATCGATCATGAGAAGAGAGAGAGAGTGAAAGAGACACCTGCTGGCGGGAGTGAAACAGAAACAGCGGGTTCGGGAAAAATAATATGACCAAACGACAAAGGATTCTATTTGAGACGATTTAAGATGCGTCCTAAATCAATAATCTTTTTCCGACATATAAAAACGTCGTTAATCTTCAATTTTTCATCACGTAAAAAACCCCAGGGGATGTTGGAAAATTATACTTTATTTGAGACGATATTACAATAACGTCACTAAAAGGATTCTATTTGAGACGATTTAACGTGCGTCCTAAATAAATAACCTTTTCCAGACATATAAAAACGTCGTTAATCTTCAATTTTCCGTCACGTAAAAAACCCCAGGGGATGTTGGAAAATTATACTTTATTTGAGATGATATTAAAATAACGTCACTAAAAGGACTCTATTTGAGACGATTTAACGTGCGTCCTAAATAAATAACCTTTTCCAGACATATAAAAACGTCGTTAATCTTCAATTTTCCGTCACGTAAAAAACCCCAGGGGATGTTGGAAAATTATACTTTATTTGAGATGATATTAACATAACGTCACTAAAAGGACTCTATTTGAGACGATTTAACGTGCGTCCTAAATAAATAACCTTTTTCAGACATATAAAAACGTTGTTAATCTTCAATGTTTCGTCACGTAAAAAAACCCCGGGGATGTTGGAAAATTATACTCTATTTGAGACGATATTAAAATAACGTCACTAAAAGGACTCTATTTGAGACGATTTCGGTCAAAAAGGCCCCAAAAGAAAACGTCTCAAATTCCATAATTTGTTGTAGTGTTCGCATGTGCATTTGATTTCCACTCATGTGGGGGGATTGTTGGAAATTGGTTTGAGAAGTAATGATTTAATACCTAAATTTTGACCAATTTTTTAGTGACTAATTATTTAATTTGAAGGAATTAAATATTAAAATAAAATTCTACGTTTCGAGTAGATGAGTGTGGTATATTTAACTTCTCAAAACCATTTAGTGGTGAGTGAAAAATAAAATCCACAAGTTAGTCACTTGGAAATGGGATAATGGATGATGGGAAGGTGAAAAGACACAATCCCACATGGGAATAAAATGTTAATTTTATTCAATATATAAGTAAGTGGGTTTGTAAGAGTGTGCAAGATGAAATAACTACACACATGTGAGGTGTGGTGGGCAAGGCCACACGCGCGCGCGCTCCTCGCCGTGTCCCATGTCCCGACGGGCCTATTTTTTTACGTAGAAAACATTTGTTTTTTTATTTTTAAAGAATAAAAATAAATAAGTTACAACTTAAAAGTCGAAATCAGTAGCTTTTAAAATGAAACAACACCACTCGGCCCACTACTTGGATGTTACAACATAATGGCCATTGAAGGAGTGCCCACTACCCGGAGGTTACAACCCATTATCGTGAAGTTATTGCCTTGTAGTAAAGAGACCTCAAGGCCTGGTTGGAAGTTCTATAAATAGGAGCATTGTTGTTGTTCACACCGCACACTTTCATACTCATTTTTACATTCTTGTATTTTCATAAGTGTGCTCGGTTTTTCGTATTCGATTCAAAGGTGCCTTGAAATTTGTAGTCTTTGCTATTTCAAGGACGCAGAAGTCGTTGTATCTTTGGGGATAACACGTCTATTAAAGACTATACGGGACGTGTTTATCTTGCGGATAGAGTTTTTACTCGCTTTCGCCTATTTCGCAATTTTCGATTTTCTTTGTAATAGATAGTTACAGTTTCCTTGTAATCCAGTTTACAGAAATAAACTCCAAGTTTCAACAGTAGCTAACTCGGTTTTAGTTTGGGGTCAATCTTGCAGGTGTTCAGTTGGAACTCGTTCAACCCTAGCCACTCGGGTACATCCTGCGATTCACCTCCTATTGGGCCAAGGGGCCTCTGGTGCTGGTAGGCCGTAGAGCTGTCAAAACGGGCTCACCCCGGTAAAAAGACCGGACTAGGCTTCACTTTTAGAGGCTCGAAATAAACCGAGCCTATTTGAGTGGCCCATTTGACCTGAAACACTGGCTCGGCCCGGTTGACCCGACATCTTATGTGTATTTTTATGGGTTTGGCCCCAAAAATAGCGGCCCAATCACTATTAGGCCCCTACTTCGATTTGTTCCATTGGCCCGACGCGACCTGTTTGACAACTCTATTAGCAGGTACATAATTAGTTGGTGCAAGCCCTAATATCTGGGTTATGAAAAGAAAAAAAGAAAAAAAAAAAAGAATGAAGTGACAAATTAAATCGTCGAGCTGATCATAATTCATTAAAACTAGTTCAACATGCATATTTGGTAGGGTTGATGAATAAATGAGGCGGTTCAATCAGATCGATCCTTGAGATTCATTTGAGTTCGGTTTGGGATGAAAATTAGTTCGGTTTGTGGTTTTAACATTGTTAATAAGTTTGGACCAGGTCCTGTAGTTTTCATTTTCAAATTAGTCCCAAGTTCCAATCCACTTTTTTCCTTCATTTTTTAAAAGTTATTATATATAATTATATTACGGATAATTACAAAAACTATCCTCAAGATTTGAACTAATAAGTAATAACAAGAAAATTACCAAAATCCCCCTGGTGTTTTATTCTATATAAGTAATAATATTTCAGATACTTCCTTTACATTTGTAAAAATATTACAATTAACCCCCTTATATTTAAGATTGAATCAAACCTTGAGGGATTCTTGTAATTTTTAAACTTCTCCTTTTTCTTTTGTAATTACCCAAACCTCATGGGTAGTTTTTGTAATATAGAAAAAATATATCCGTGCAATAACCAGCACAATTAGTCAAGTGACTGATGCTACAATCATGGTTACATATACAATAGTTCAATACAAAAGTCGAATGATACAAATTTGAGATTCCTATTTCCAGTGCTAGGAGCCTTGAGGTAAAACAACCAATAAAATGACCGTGTTATGTGTGTGTGCCTATCACACATGCACACATCATATACATATATGTGTTTGTGTATTCTTTTGATTTGAGAAAAATAAAAAATAAAAATAAATGAATAGTAAGTTAACTGATTTATCTAATGAATACGCGGAGATCTGTAGTAAGCGGGAACAGTAGCAGGGAAGAACATTTGTCTGACTCCCTCGGCCTTTATAATCGGGAAAATAATCCCAGATGCACCCTGTAATAAGAAAAAGGATATTATTAGAGATAACAAACAGAAAAAAATGAAGAATAATTCTCATTAATAGATCTGATAGTAAATCAGAAGACCACACTCCACACTCACCGAAAGCAATCTGGCCCCTAACCAAACCCGTTTTGGCGAAGGAAATGGAAGAAATAAACGGCCAACTCCATATACAGCCACAACGAAGAAATGGAGAACGAGGTTTAGAGGGCGTGGATTCAGACCAGAAAGTAAAGTGATTGGGCCGTTGGAGAAAACGCCTCCAAGGCTTATATAGTCGAAACAAGCTTGGCGCATTTCCTTCATCGCTTGATCATGCGATGCACAAAAGACTTTGTAAAGTGCTCCGACCAATGTATTGATTGTCGATGCCACCAGCTGCAAGTATGGAAACATCCAAATTCTTAAGCCAGACCTCTAAGGGAGTGTTTGCAAAAAACACATGCGCTTTTAGAGAAAGTGATATATTGTAGTTGAAGTCAAAAGTAGTTGAGAATCAGAAATTGGGAAGTGTTTGCGAACACAAGTTAAAAAGTTGAATAAGTTTAAAGAGAGTGTATGATCAATAAATTGTAAAAATGCTTTTAATATAGAACTAAAAGCAAATCAAAAATCTAAATCACCCTCGATTCTGATTACATCATGTAATCATAGCAAAAGTTGACATTTGAAAACATTACAAACTTTATTCCGGCTAAAAGCTGAAAATCACTTTTTTTAAGTGATTGCAAACACTCCTTATATTACCCCTAAACATGATTCAATGTTGAAAAATTGAATATATTGCATATAGAACGATTCAAGATACTTGCACAGGGTAGATGCGTCATTTAAATTATCTATAGGTCTAAGAAGATCACGTAGAACGACAACATCAGACAAGGCCACTGTCATTCCTTCTCCCGTTAAAGGATGACGCATGTTAAATGCGTCCCCCATCAAAAGTGCACCAGGAGTCGGGTGAGGATTTGCTGGCATGCTTCTATTCGTCATGGTCCTTATGTTTCCTTTCTCAACTGCAGCTATAAATGCATCGTAAAGTTGAGGAGGAATCTGAAAAACAGAAGTATTCTGTCAGTTTTTATCAGCAATTTATGCAGGAGAAAAACGAAAGCAGATGAAACACGAGTTTTTAGAAAAGCAAAATCACAAGTACCTGAAGAGCCACCACAATTTTCAAATAATTCGCCATTTCGCCATTGCCAATGGAAGGCACTTTTTGTCCAGGGATATCAACCAAACATCTGATTTCAGTGCTGCTGATTGGATAAAACAAGATTGGTGATGGATCTCCGAGTATGACATGGCCATGATTAGCGTATGAGAGTTCGCAATTTTCCAGTATCAAACCGACGAAACAAGATGGGATTTCCACGTATATCATGTGAAGAACCTTTAAGTACAAAAGACTGATGTCGACAAAGATGATGGGAGTATAAAGTTACTTGTTATTCACATTTGGAGTGCAAAGAGTGCGTCTCAAGTTTGAAAAACACCCATCACAAACAATGGTGAGAGGAGCATAAGCAGCTGTTTCTTGACCATTCTTGGTCTTGTATTGTACTCCTTTAATAGTTCCCTTTTCTTCAATCAAAGAAGTCACTGTTCCTTGTTCAATTCTTACACTGTACCAGAAAACAGAGAGATGGTATAAGTAATAATCTCTTTTCTGGTAATACATGAATTTAAAATGTTATGAAATTGATTTGACATGTCCATTGAGTGTCTACACATCCCTTTACTGTTGAAGTACTATAAGGTAAAAAGGGATAATTACAAAAACTTCCCATGAGGTTTGGGGTAATTACAAAAAAATCCAGAGGTTTTTGAAAATCGCAAAAACCCCCTTGAGATTTGATTTTGTATTACACTTTGCCCCATTCATATGCAAAAACATTTCAAACACTCCCTTCACATTTATAAAAATATTACAGTTATCCCCTTAATTAAACATTAATTCCAAAAAAAAAAGACAGAATCAAACATCGGGATTCTTTTGCTTTTAGTTTTGGAACTTCTCTGTTTTTTTTTTAATTACCCCAAACCTCAAGGGTAGTTTTTGTAATTATCCCTTGGTAAAAATTAATTAGCTAAATCACCAAACTTTACAGCAGAACCTTAATTGATAAAGTGACAATTTAAGGACAAAACAATGATACTAAACCTCTGCCGGTGGGATTTGCCCCAATAGAAACTAAAAGCATAAAAATTTGTATCTGATTTTCAGTTCGAAAAAGCCATATCTATAGTCATAATTGTGCAATTGCCTATCATATAGAATTTGAAAATGAGTGAACTGAAGAACTGGTTTCAAGTTAAGACAACCATACTTTGGAATGGTTGCTGCCTTTTCTCTCATCCTCTATACGAACCGGCCGTTGTGAAAGCTTCTACCGGAGACATCTGACTCAAATTTCTCCAGCGGATAAGATAACTTGGTGCTTTCACCATCCTTGTAAAGAGCATATCCAAACACTTGTTGAGCATCAATATCACTTACACAATCTGCAGTTACATTACAACTACTTTAAATCACAACCAACACATGATCAAAATTCAAGAATCCACCAATTTCAAGTAGACTTACCTTGAAGGCCTAATTCAACCAATTTCAAGTAGCCACCAGGTTGTAAAAGCTCACCAACAATACGATCGGGCTCGGTTAAGTCTCTTTCGATAACATGAACTCGCCGTCCTTCCTACAGATTATTAGGTACGAAATTCAGGCCGACTAAAAAACGTTATCGTATGTTTCATCAATCTCTTATGCTCATTCGACAATACAAGTAGTCACAGAGCCATAGACTGTACTCTCGACGACAAATTTCTTCTTAAGGATATTGGGCAAAGTGATTTATGAAGAATAGTTATAGTCTAAAAAAGTTTTGATAAACTTATACGTGTATTTAGGTATTAGATACACAGTCATTTACATTTATCTCTAAATTTTCAACACTATATGCAAATGCGAGAATTTAATCCTATCAAACTTTGTGAAGCAAATGTAGGAACATGAAGCACTGAATTGGAACAAAAAATCCGAAGTGAAATTGTAAAGAAAACTATGATAAAGAAGCGATAACTCTTTCTATTTTTATTTCCCAAAATCAGCTTTTTAAGCAGTAAATTCTTAATCTGAATACTGAATCCTACAAATAATTTAGAACTTTAAATGTTCATCTTTTCACTTCACCGTTTTCACTCACATATCCTGAGAATAAAAAAAAAATCAATTAATCTACACCAAGAGCGAAACACACACACACACACATAGTGTGATATTTAATCATGTGATCCATGCAGAATTTAAATTTGCTAAAAAAAAAAGCGAGAAATTGCGGCAGAAATCTGGAAATAATAAATTCCATACCTTGCCAAGAGTACAAGCCAGAGCGGCCCCAGCAACGCCGGCGCCGACAATGATAATATCTGTGCTGCCAAAGGCGGTGCTTTTAATGCATTCATCTTCACGTACAATCGTCGAACCTTTAGCTTTCTCTGTCTTTCTTCCCAAGTGGTACATCAAAACGAACCCAAACAAAGAAGCAATAAAACCACCAAGAATAAACTGATCTACCATCACCATTTCGGCTTTCTGTTTCTTTCTTTCTTGGATTCGTTTTTGCGAGATCTCTGTGTGTTGGTTTTCAAGTTGTTAGATATAATGGCGCCCTATATATACGTAAGGAAAAAGGAACAGGCTTTAGCGGCTCGGCTTGTGTAACGACCCAATTTTGTAGTATAGGACTAAAGTTTACAACTTGAAATGAGCGGAAGCGTTAAATATGATAAATAACATAAAACTTTCTAAACTCAATAGTAATATCCCTATTGTAAACTGAAATAAAACAAAAGAAAACATACTCCAAAGTCCATTTCTAAACTTGAAAATAAAACATTAACTATTCATTTATAAATAGCTTAGCATCCGCCTCCGGCACAATACCAACTCCGTCAACCTGCAAAATTATTTAACATGTAGTGAGTGTCAAACTCAGTGGGGAACGAGTTAACTAGCAATTACACATGACGTAAAATAAATGACAAATGAAATAAAGAGATTAGCATATGTCTTGTTTAACGTGGATTAACTCCACGACTTGTTTAACGTGGATTTGTTTTCCACAAAATCTTGTCTATGTTTAACGTGGATTACTCCACGAGAGGCCTTGAGCCCGAAGGCTATGTGTCTTATCAAATCATGCTATATTACAACTAAATTTCAGTTAAATATGACACATCATTTAAATAAGACGAGTTCATAGGAATGAAATCCCCACCTTTAAGCAGAAGTTATGCGCCCAAACGTATGTAGAAACGTAGACGTCCTAATTTTCGTGCTCCTCGACTCCTACAAAAATTAATATGCTTATATCAATTTTCGTGCTCCCCGCCAACGACGCCAAAAAACTTGTTAGAGAATTTTCTAACCGCAAGTCTACGGTGTCAAGTTTTAATATAGAGTAGTAAGGTTGTCGAATCCACAGGGAATAATTATCGAATTATTGCTAAGTACTATAATATAGTAGTCTAGCTTTATTTAGAAATTCAATATATGATGGAGTGATTATACTAAAAATACTAAAAATAAATCAAGAATATGAAAATATTAATGAGTTTATCCAAATGATTAAATGAATTCTAGAGGTATGAGTAATCTAGTTATCCCTTATGTTGTCAATATGGTTTATCAATCATCAATTACCAATTTATAAGTCAAGATTTCTACAATAATCATTCCCTCTCTCAAGTGCCAAATGATTTTAAATTCAATTGGGAAATCAATATCTCTATAAAAATCACCAATTAAAATCTGAATAAAAACTATGAATCTTGATAAAAGACTTCAAAGGATTCACAAATCTCTCAATTCTATGAAATCCTAGGTTATGCTATTCCAAGGTCATGTATTCAATTACCTTTCTCAAGTGTCAAATCAAATACACCAAACAATCTAAATTATTGATCAAGTAATTTAGAAAATAGATCCAAATAGCACAAATAAATTGATAGATCTAGATTGATAAACCACAATCTCAAAACATAAGTTCAAACATAGATTACATCATTCCTCTAGAATTATAGAGTTTAGCTCATGATTAAAGAAAATGAATCCATGAAAATACAATAATACATCTTACAAGATATGAAGAAAGCAACAAAAAATAAGAACAAGAGTAGAGGGATCTTCTCTATTTCTAGATGATAGAAGCCTCCAATCTTCTTCTCCAAATTCTTCTCAAGATGCCCAAATCCTTCTTCCTTGTCTTGTAGCTGTGTTTATTCTCTTCCCAAGGGTTCCAAGATCCCTTTTTTCAAGCCCCAAGGCTAGTATTTATATGCCACAAAAATCCAAGAAAGGGAGTAGGTAAGCATAGATTTTTTCCGCCCCGGCGCATAGGCCATGGCGCGCCAAAGAATCCCGAGCAGGTTTATCGCACGGCGCAAGGGCGCCCAGGGCCTTCTCGCACCATTTCATCGCACGGGCGTTGCGGCGCCCGCGCATGGGCGCTGCGGTGCCCAGGGCCTTCCTAGCAATTATTTCCGCCCTGGCGCTGCAGCGCCGGGCGTTGGGCGCTGCAGCACCCACAAGCCATCGTCCAACCTTGTCGCCCTGTCTCGGGCGCTGCACCGCCCACCCGTCCTTGACCAAAGTGCGATTTTTCCTTCTTTCTACGCGATTTCTTCTTTCTTCAAGCCGTTTTTCATCGTTTTCTTCATTTCTCGGCTACCAAATCTGTATTGACTCTACATCGACTCTAATTGAAATAAATTGGACTCTAACGACTCTAAAAAACACCCATAATAAAACCAAGTTCTACTCTAAAATACTCAAATAAGTTGGTAAAATACCAAATTAACAATACATACGTATATATATTTATATTTATATAAAATAGTAGATTGAAAAAAAAGTAAAATGCTTGGTGTTAAGTATATATAATATATATATATATATAAACGTAGCATAGAAACTGCAAAAGTAAAAAAATTGAAACTGAATGTTTTAAAGAATGTTTTAAAGAAAAGGATAAGAATAGATGTTGGGAATGGTGATAAATAAACAAGTATTTGGTTTGATAGGTAGGAAAAGAAAGGTATGGTTTTGTCTTCACAATAGGTCTTCAACATTTTCCTTCTCTGTCTCTGTTCGTCCGCTCACTCTGTTCGTCCGCTCACTCTGTTCCTTCATCACCACCGCTCGTATCACGTCGTCACTTCCCGATTTCACACCCCGCACCGGCGAACAAAAGCGGGGTTGAGATTTGGAGATTCGGCGTCGCTTCACGGCGAACGCGCACGCATTTTGCCGTGCGATTTCGGTCATTGCTATGAAGATTTCTTTCCGACTGATTTTAACTTGAAGGTATTGGCAATGGGAGTGGGAAATTGAATAATAAGGAAAGAATGTTGCATCCGAAGGTGAGTACTTTTCTGTCAAAAGAAAAGAATTGAGTCTATACTTTTTTTTTTTTTTTTTATTTGCCGAAATGATCTCCTTTTTTTTTTTTTTTTCCAATCTAAGAGCGGGTCCGATTTTATAGATAAATTTTGAAACCGCCAAAGATAAAAACTGATCTTAACCTCTCAATGTAGTGGGGAGTTGGAATAAAAGCGCTAGCCATGCTTGAGAAATTGGTGCAATGGCGAGCGTGGGTTATTCTTTGGTGGTTTTGAAGGAGATGGAGATAAAACTAATTTTGTCAAGTTAAATGAATCAAATGGGCCTGGGCTTATTCAACTTAAGGTTTAATTATGGGTTATATCCTAAAAATTAAATAAGAGATTGGGCTTTAGTAAATCATGATCATTGATAAAATAAGAAAAATAAATGAAATATGTGTATTTTAAATAGTATTAATAGTAAAACAACTCATAAAAATTAGCTTAACTTGATAAATATGTTATAATGCTAATTATAATAATATCGTAAAGAAATTAATATGGAAATTCTAAGGTGGGCGCTACAACCTACCCCACTTAGAAAAAATTTCGTCCTCGAAATTTAAGTACGTACCGCTATTTAAGAAAGTCGGATATTTGGCTCGTATCTCATCTTCTCGTTCCCATGTAGCCTCATCTTTGCTATGTTGGTTCCATAGTATTTTAATCAAACACACATCCTTGTTTCTCAACTTATGAACTTTCTTCTCCAAGACCGCACATGACGTTTCCTCGTAAGTTAAATCCCTATTGACTTCCAAGGTCGAGTAATTTACAACATGACTCGGATCATATACATATATCCGCAGCATTGACACATGGAATACATTATGTACTGAAGCAAATTCTGGCGGTAAAGCCAACCGATAAGCTAGATCTCCGACTCTTTCCAGAATTTCAAATGGGCCCACAAATCGCGGTCGGAGTTTTCCTCTCTTTCTAAATCGAATAATTCCTTTAATCGGTGCTACTTTCAAAAATACTTTTTCCCCAACTTCAAAGTGTAGGTCCTTTCTATGCTTATCAGCATACGACTTCTGTCGATCCTGGGCAATTTTAATCCTCTCGCGGATTTTCTTGATTTTTTCAACTGTCTCCTCCACTAATTCTGGTCCTAATACTTTTCTCTCGCCAACCTCATCCCAATATAGCGGAGATCTACATTTTCTCCCGTACAATGCCTCATATGGGGCCATTCCAATAGTAGCTTGGTAACTGTTATTATAAGCAAATTCCACCAAGGGTAATATTGTCTCCCAATTACTCCCTACATCCAGTATGCACGCCCTCAACATATCCTCGAGAATCTGAATTGTTGGTTCTGATTGGCCATCTGTTTGTGGATGATATGCAGTGGTAAACTTTAATCTCGTTCCCATTGCATCCTGCAAACTTTTCCAAAACTTAGATGTAAACCGAGTGTCTCTGTCTGACACTATTGTCGCAGGAACTCCATGTAATCTTACAATCTCTTTGATGTATATTTGTGCGTATTGATCCATTCTGAACATCATTTTTATCAGCAAAAAGTGTGCAGACTTTGTCACTCTATCAACAATTACCCAAATTGCGGTATTTCCCTTGGTTGTTGCAGGTAAGCTAACTACAAAGTCCATTGTTATGTGTTCCCATTTCTATTCTGGAATTTCAAGTGGCTTAAGCAATCCAGAAGGTCGTTGATGTTCAGCCTTGACTTGTTGACAGGTCAAGCAACTCTCCACAAATTTCCCTATGTCATTCTTCATTCCTCTCCACCAAAATATTCTCTTAAGGTCTTGGTACATTTTTGTACCACCACAGGTCTTATTTGCGTGCGCGGCGTCTTTGTGAGCTTCGACCAAAATTTCTTTCTTTAGATTCTCATTATCGGTACACAAATTCTCCTTCATATAACCATAACCCATCGGTTGTTATAGTGAATCCTTTATCTTTTCGGACACATCTTGCGTGTTTATTCTACTCAAAAGCCCATCCTGAGTGTGCTTCCTTTATCCTTTCTCTTAAGGTTGGTTGTACTACCAGCGCCGTTAACATCGCCTTCGTACTTTTTGGCCGTTTAACCACCTCAATACTCATCTTTGAGAATTCTCGAATCATTTGTTTCTGAGTGGTTAATGTACATGCTAATTCTCCAATTGTTTTACGGCTTAAGGCATCTGCAACCACATTAGCTTTCCCCGGATGATATTGAATAGTGCAATCATAGTCCTTCACCAATTCAAGCCATCTCCTTTGTCTCATGTTTAACTCCTTTTGAGTAAACAAGTATTTTAGGCTTTTGTGATCTGTGAAAATCTCGCACTTTCCTCCATATAAATGATGTCGCCAAATCTTAAGTGCATGAACTACTGTTGCTAATTCCAGATCATGTGTCGGGTAGTTTAACTCATGTGGCTTTAATTGCCTCGAAGCATAGGCAATTACTTTGCCATGTTGCATTAAAACACAACCCAGACCTTGTTTTGATGCATCGCTGTAAACAACAAATTCTTTTGTAGGATCCGGAATTGTCAACACATGTGCTGATGTCAATCTC
Organism: Rehmannia glutinosa; assembly: GCA_016081115.2. Lineage (NCBI taxonomy): Eukaryota > Viridiplantae > Streptophyta > Magnoliopsida > Lamiales > Orobanchaceae > Rehmannia > Rehmannia glutinosa. Next base: position 8,942,065 of record CM071927.1, read on the forward strand.
TTCTTTAACTCTTGGAAGCTTGTTTCACATTTGTCATTCCACAAGAATTTCTCTCCCTTTCCTGTCAATTTTGTCATGGGTGCTACTATCTTGGAAAATCCTTCAATAAATCTCCGATAATAGCCAGCTAAACCTAAGAAACTGCGAACTTCATTTGCATTTCTTGGTGCATTCCATTCAATCACCGCCTCAATCTTTGTTGGATCGACTTCAATTCCTTGAGCCATTACTACATGCCCAAGAAATACAACTCGATTTATCCAGAATTCACATTTCTTGAACTTCGCATATAATTGTTCCTTACGAAGAGTCTCCAGTACAATTCTCAAGTGTTCCTCATGTTCCTTCTCGTCTTGTGAGTATACCAAAATATCATCGATAAACACAATAACAAATTGATCTAAATATGGATGGAATATCCTATTCATCAGATCCATGAACACTGCTGGAGCGTTGCTTAGTCCAAAGGGCATCACCACAAACTCGTAATGCCCATATCTCGATCTGAATGCTGTCTTTGAAATATCCTCCTCTTTTATCTTCAACTGATGATACCCAGATCTCAAATCAATCTTTGAAAAGATACCCGCTCCTCTCAATTGGTCGAATAAATCTTCAATTCGTGGCAACGGGTACTTATTCTTTATTGTGAGTTGGTTCAGTTCTCGATAATCAACGCACATCCTCAGAGTACCATCTTTCTTTTTAACAAATAGGATTGGTGCTCCCCATGGAGACACGCTAGGGCGAATAAATTTCAAGTCCAACAACTCTTGTAGTTGAACTTTTAGCTCTTGTAGTTCTTTAGGCGCCATCCTATAAGGAGCCTTTGATACAGTCTTGCCGCCCTAGGTATCAGGTCAATTGTAAACTCCACTTGTCTGTCTAGTGGTACTCCAGGTAAATCTTCCGGAAATACATCTAAAAACTCATTCACAATTGGTACCTCTTCAATCGACAATTCAGTTGATTGATTACCAACCATATTGACCAAATATCCTTGACAGCTACCTTTCTTAAGAATTTTCAATGCCTTCATTGCTGATATGACTCGCGGCACCTTACCAGGCTTTACTCCGTAGAGAATTGTCACTTTATCCTCAGACAATTTCAAAGTTATCTCTCTCTCCTGACATCTAATATTCGCTCGATGCCTCGTCAACCAATCCATGCCCAGAATTATATCGAAAATTCTTCATGCCAATCACATATAGTTCGGCTTCTAGGTTGTGTCCATTCACGTCTATATGTGCATTTATAATCATTGAGTTAGTATATATTATCTCTCCTGAAGGTATACTAATCTCAAGTGGTTCTTTTACTCTAACATCTCTATTTCCAGTTAGAGTATGAAATTTCTTAGACATAAATGAATGTGTAGCTCCTGTGTCAAAAAGCACTAATGCGGGTATATTAAAACACGATAACATACCTGTCATGGTACCTGGGTTCTCTTCAGCCTCATTCTGGCTCATTGCAAATACCCGAGCCTTCCCTCCTGAGGTCTGACCTTTGTTCCCACGCTCAAAGTTGTTAAGGGGGCACTCATAGACTATATGCCCTGGCTTCTTGCATCGAAAACATCTTCCTTGTCCAGCTAGACATTCTCCCCCGTGATTCTTTCCACAGTTAGCACACATGGGCTTATTAGACTGATTGTCAGGTTCTGTCTTTACCTCGGTTTTTCCGTGTTTTTCCTTCTTCTGATTTATGTTCTGATTGCCACCCTTATTTTGACTTGGTCCTTGCCATTTTCTCTTTCCCAATATTTCAGCCTCTTTAGTTTCCATGTCGTGACTTGCAGCTATTTCTTGAGCCCGATTTACTGTCTCAGCATATGATAAGTCTCCATGACTAGTAAGAATATGACGGATCCTTGGTCGCAAACCCGTGCGAAATCTCCGAGCTTTCTTAGAATCTGAATCCACCAAATGTGTGGCGAAGAAACTCAGGTCGTTGAATTTCCTCTCATACTGCTATTCTGATAAGCCCTTCTTGTTTCAGATTCCAGAACTCGTGCTCTTTTTGTTCTTGATAAAACTGAGGGTAGTATTGTCCCTTTACGACATCTTTAAAAGCATTCCAAGATAAAGTATCCCTCTCTTCAATGGGCCTCGTCCTCCAATAACCTTCCCACCACCGGTCTGCGTCTTCAGCAAGTTGATATTCTGCGCAAATAACCCTTTGTGCATCGGTGCAACCAATGAGTCGAAAGGTTCTCTCTAAAGTTCGGAACCATCCTTCCACGTAGGGAGGGATCTTCACGACACTGTGAACCTCGGTGGCAGTATCGTAAACTGTTCGACCATCCGGGATTGGTTATTAGTGTACTCCATTCCATGGTTCAAATGATGTGTGACATTTTAAAGATCACAAAGAGCCATCGTACGAGGTCCGGTCGGGACTTGATTCCTATCTAGAAATTCTCTTCTAGGTGGCATTCTCCTATTTTCAGAAAATTAAAGTCGTTGTTACGAAGTCGTAAATATAAAGAGAACTACATACTATATAACGCTCAATCGATAATTATCAATAAATAAATGAACTCAAGCACTAGATAGAGAATTTCCACTCTTATAAATATGAAGTTCTTCTAGAGGATACATAAAAGAAATCAACCAGAATAAAACAAACTAAACATACGAATATGTACTATAAACTAATGAACTTCTACATCCACTGTCAATAACCCCATCAAGTATCGTATTTCCCCAATCGATTCTCGCTCGTCAATAGGATCTCAATCGGGTCCCTCCTCGTCATCCGATTCTATCTGCTCCGTGAGCCACATCTGATAGAGTGCACCTAAATAATCCGCATATCTAATCACAGGGATCTCAGCAGCTGTAGTGATAATCATCATATCATGAATTAATGTCCTTGCTCGACCGCGCCATTCAAAAGGCATGATTTCCATTAGCTTCGCAACAGCAAAATAATCAGTCACTCCATCTTGTTTAACTCTGCCGAACATCCTTGCCATAGTTGTGATATGGTCACCAGCATCATGATGGTCAACCCTTTGATAGTCACGGAAATCTCTCACTCTATGACGAGTTTGGGCGAGAGGACATGGTACGGACTTCCTAGCAGTCTTACGCATGCGGTCCATCTACTATCATTAATGATTCTAAGTATGTGAATATATATATCTATGATTCAAACTATCAAATATAAAGAACACATGCATCATTGCATATAAAATATACATAATTGCCTTTCAAAATATCTATGTAAAATTTACCTATTGGAGCTGGCCTTGTGCTGAGGGGTGGATGCTTATTTATTATTGATTATAAATGAGATTTTTTTTTTGAAAACAAAAGTCTAGAATCATAAGCTGCTCACGATACCACTATGTAACGACCAAATTTTGTAGTATAGGACTAAAGTTTACAACTCGAAATGAGCGGAAGCGTTAAATATGATAAATAACATAAAACTTTCTAAACTCAATAGTAATATCCCTATTGTAAACTGAAATAAAACAAAAGAAAACATACTCCAAAGTCCATTTCTAAACTTGAAAATAAAACATTAACTATTCATTTATAAATAGCTTAGCATCCGCCTCCCAAGCACAATACCAACTCCGTCAACCTCGCAAAATTATTTAAGATGTAGTGAGTGTCAAACTCGGTGGGAACGAGTTAACTAGCAATTACACATGACGTAAAATAAATGACAAATGAAATAAAGAGATTAGCATATGTCTTGTTTAACGTGGATTAACTCCACGACTTGTTTAACGTGGATTGTTTTTCCACAAAATCTTGTATATGTTTAACGTGGATTACTCCACGAGAGGCCTTGAGCCCGAAGGCTACGTGTCTTATCAAATCATGCTATATTACAACTAAATTTTAGTTAAATATGACACATCATTTAAATAAGACGAGCTCATAGGAATGAAATCCCCACCTTTAAGCAGAAGTTATGCACCCAAACGTATGTAGAAACGTAGACGTCCTAATTTTCATGCTCCTCAACTCCTACAAAATTTAATATGCTTATATCAATTGACTACACAAATATACATACGTATATATATTTATATTTATATAAAATTGTAGACTGAAAAAAAAGTAAAATGCTTGGTGTTAAGTATATAATATATATATATAAACGTAGCATAGAAACTGCAAAAGTAAAAAAATTGAAACTGAATGTTTTAAAGAATGTTTTAAAGAAAAGGATAAGAATAGATGTTGGGAATGGTGATAAATAAACAAGTATTTGGTTTGATAGGTAGGAAAAGAAAGGTATGGTTTTGTCTTCACAATAGGTCTTCAACATTTTCCTTCTCTGTCTCTGTTCGTCCGCTCACTCTGTTCGTCCGCTCACTATGTTCTTTCATCATCACCGCTCGTATCACGTCGTCACTTCCCGATTTCACACCCCGCACCCCGGCGAACAAAAGCGGGGTTGAGATTTGGAGATTCGGCGTCGCTTCACGGCGTCACGGCGAGCGCGGCACGCTGCCGTGCTATTTCAGTCGCCTGCTATGAAGATTTCTTTCCGACTGATTTTAACTTGAAGGTATTGGCAATGGGAGTGGGAAATTGAATAATAAAGAAAGAATGTTGCATCCGAAGGTGAGTACTTTTCTGTGAAAAGAAAATAATTGAGTCTATACCTTTTTTTTTATTTGCCCGAAATGATCTCCTTTCTTTTTTTTCCAATCTAAGAGCCTGGGTCTGATTTTATAGATAAATTTTGAAACCGCCAAAGATAAAAACATATCTTAACCTCTCAATGTAGTGGGAGTTGGAATAAAGCGCTAGTCATGCTTGAGAAATTGGTGCAATGGCGTAAGCGTGGGTTATTCTTTGGTGGTTTTGAATGAGATGGAGATAAAACTAATTTTGTCAAGTTAAATGAATCAAATGGGCCTGGGCTTATTCAACTTAAGGTTTAATTATTGGGTTATATCCTAAAAATTAAATAAGAGATTGGGCTTTAGTAAATCATGATCATTGATAAAATAAGAAAAATAAATGAAATATGTGTATTTTAAATAGTATTAATAGTAAAACAACTCATAAAAATTAGCTTAACTTGATAAATATGTTATAATGCTAATTATAATAATATCGTAAAGAAATTAATATGGAAATTCTAAGGTGGGCGCTACAACCTACCCCACTTAGAAAAAAATTTCGTCCCTCGAAATTTAAGACGTCGCTATTTAAGAAAGTCGGATATTTCGCTCGTATCTCATCTTCTCGTTCCCATGTAGCCTCATCTTTGCTATGTTGGTTCCATAGTATTTTAATCAAACACACATCCTTGTTTCTCAACTTATGAACTTTCTTCTCCAAGACCGCACATGACGTTTCCTCGTAAGTTAAATCCCTATTGACTTCCAAGGTCGAGTAATTTACAACATGACTCGGATCATATACATATATCCGCAAAGATTGACACATGGAATACATTATGTATCAAGCAAATTCGGCAAAAGCCAACCGATAAGCTAGATCTCCGACTCTTTCCGAGAATTTCAAATGGGCCCACAAATCGCGGTCGGAGTTTTCCTCTCTTTCTAAATCGAATAATTCCTTTAATCGGTGCTACTTTCAAAAATACTTTTTCCCCAACTTCAAAGTGTAGGTCCTTTCTATGCTTATCAAAGATACGACTTCACGTCGATCTGGGCAATTTTAATCCTCTCGCGGATTTTCTTGATTTTTTTCAACTGTCTCCTCCACTAATTCTCCGGTCCTAATACTTTTCTCTCGCCAACCTCATCCCAATATAGCGGAGATCTACATTTTCTCCCGTACAATGCCTCATATGGGGCCATTCCAATAGTAGCTTGTTCTTATAAGCAAATTCCACAAGGGTAATATTGTCTCCCAATTACTCCCTACATCCAGTATGCACGCCCTCAACATATCCTCGAGAATCTGAATTGTTGGTTCTGATTGGCCATCTGTTTGTGGATGATATGCAGTGGTAAACTTTAATCTCGTTCCCATTGCATCCTGCAAACTTTTCCAAAACTTAGATGTAAACAGTGTCTCTGTCTGACACTATTGTCGCAGGAACTCCATGTAATCTTACAATCTCTTTGATGTATATTTGTGCGTATTGATCCATTCTGAATGTCATTTTTATCGGCAAAAAGTGTGCAGACTTTGTCACTCTATCAACAATTACCCAAATTGCGGTATTTCCCTTGGTTGTTGCAGGTAAGCTAACTACAAAGTCCATTGTTATGTGTTCCCATTTCCATTCTGGAATTTCAAGTGGCTTAAGCAATCCAGAAGGTCGTTGATGTTCAGCCTTGACTTGTTGACAGGTCAAGCAACTCTCCACAAATTTCCCTATGTCATTCTTCATTCCTCTCCACCAAAATATTCTCTTAAGGTCTTGGTACATTTTTGTACCACACTGGGTCTTATTTGTGTACGGCGTCTTTGTGAGCTTCGACCAAAATTTCTTTCTTTAGATTCTCATTGTCTGGTACACAAATTCTCCCTTCATATAACCATAACCCATCGGTTGTTATAGTGAATCCTTTATCTTTTCCAGACACATCTTGCGTGTTTATTCTACTCAAAAGCCCATCCTGAGTCTGTGCTTCCTTTATCCTTTCTCTTAAGGTTGGTTGTACTACCAGCGCCGTTAACATCGCCTTCGTACTTTTTGGCGGTTTAACCACCTCAATACTCATCTTTGAGATTCTCGAATCATTTGTTTCTGAGTGGTTTATGTACATGCTAATTCTCCTCTTGTTTTACGGCTTAAGGCATCTGCAACCACATTAGCTTTCCCCGGATGATATTGAATAGTGCAATCATAGTCCTTCACCAATTCAAGCCATCTCCTTTGTCTCATGTTTAACTCCTTTTGAGTAAACAAGTATTTTAGGCTTTTGTGATCTGTGAAAATCTCGCACTTTCCTCCATATAAATGATGTCGCCAAATATTAAGTGCATGAACTACTGCTGCTAATTCCAGATCATGTGTCGGGTAGTTTAACTCATGTGGCTTTAATTGCCTCGAAGCATAGGCAATTACTTTGCCATGTTGCATTAAAACACAACCCAGACCTTGTTTTGATGCATCGCTGTAAACAACAAATTCTTTTGTAGGATCCGGAATTGTCAACACAGGTGCTGATGTCAATCTCTTCTTTAACTCTTGGAAGCTTGTTTCACATTTGTCATTCCACAAGAATTTCTCTCCATTTCTTGTCAATTTTGTCATGGGTGCTGCTATCTTGGAAAATCCTTCAATAAATCTCCGATAATAGCCAGCTAAACCTAAGAAACTGCGAACTTCATTTGCATTTCTTGGTGCATTCCATTCAATCACCGCCTCAATCTTTGTTGGATCGACTTCAATTCCTTGAGCCGTTACTACATGCCCAAGAAATACAACTCGATTTATCCAGAATTCACATTTCTTGAACTTCGCATATAATTTCTCCTTACGAAGAGTCTCCAGTACAATTCTCAAGTGTTCCTCATGTTGCTTCTCGTCTAGCGAGTATACCAAAATATCATCGATAAACACAATAACAAATTGATCTAAATATGGATGGAATATCCTATTCATCAGATCCATGGACACTGCTGGAGCGTTGCTTAGTCCAAAGGGCATCACCACAAACTCGTAATGCCCATATCTCGATCCGAATCTTTGTCTTTGAAATATCCTCCTCTTTTATCTTCAATCGATGATACCCGGATCTCAAATCAATCTTTGAAAAGATACCCGCTCCTCTCAATTGGTCGAATAAATCTTCAATTCGTGGCAACGGTACTTATTCTTTATTGTGAGTTGGTTCGAGTTCGATAATCAACGCACATCCTCAGTACCATCTTTCTTTTTAACAAATAGGATTGGTGCTCCCCATGGAGACACGCTAGAGGGCGAATAAATTTCAAGTCCAACAACTCTTGTAGTTGAACTTTCGACTCTTGTAGTTCTTTGGCGCCATCCTATAAGGAGCCTTTGATACCGGTCTTTGCCTAGGTATCAAGTCAATTGTAAACTCCACTTGTCGTCTGGTGGTACTCCGAGGTAAATCTTCCCGGAAATACATCTAAAAACTCATTCACAATTGGTACCTCTTCAATCGACAATTCAGTTGATTGATTACCAACCATATTGACCAAGTATCCTTGACATCTACCTTTCTTAAGAATTTTCAATGCCTTCATTGCTGATATGACTCGCGGCACCTTACCAGGCTTTACTCCGTAGAGAATTGTCACTTTATCCTCAGACAATTTCAAAGTTATCTCTCTCTCCTGACATCTAATATTCGCTCGATGCCTCGTCAACCAATCCATGCCCAGAATTATATCGAAATCCTTCATGTCAATCACATATAGTTCGGCTTCTAGGTTGTGTCCATTCACGTCTATATGTGCATTTCTAATCATTGAGTTAGTATATATTATCTCTCCTGAAGGTATACTAATCTCAAGTGGTTCTTTTACTCTAACATCTCTATTTCCAGTTAGAGTATGAAATTTCTTAGACATAAATGAATGTGTAGCTCCTGTGTCAAAAAGCACTAATGCAGGTATATTAAACACTGATAACATACCTGTCATGGTACCTGGGTTCTCTTCAGCCCCATTCTGGCTCATTGCAAATACCCAAGCCTTCCCTCCTGAGGTCTGACCTTTGTTCCCACGCTCAAAGTTGTTAAGGGGGCACTCATAGACTCTATGCCCTGGCTTCTTGCATCGAAAATATCTTCCTTGTCCGGCCTAGACATTCTCCCCGTGATTCTTTCCACGGTTAGCACACATGGGCTTATTAGCGATTGTCGGGTTCTGTCTTTACCTCGGTTTTTCCGTGTTTTTCCTGCTTCTGATTTATGTTCTGATTGCCACCTTTATTTTTACTTGGTCCTTGCCATTTTCTCTTTCCCAATATTTCAGCCTCTTTAGTTTCCATGTCGTGACTTGCAGCTATTTCTTGAGCCCGCTTTACTGTCTCAGCATATGATAAGTCTCCATGACTAGTAAGAATATGACGGATCCTTGGTCGCAAACCCGTGTGAAATCTCCGAGCTTTCTTAGAATCTGAATCCAACAAATGTGTGGCGAAGAAACTCAGGTCGTTGAATTTCCTCTCATACTCTGTTACAGTAAGCCCTTCTTGTTTCAGATTCCAGAACTCGTGCTCTTTTTGTTCTCGATAAAACTGAGGGTAGTATTGTCCCTTGACGACATCTTTAAAAGCATTCCAAGATAAAGTATCCCTCTCTTCAATGGGCCTCGTCCTCCAATAACCTTCCCACCACCGGTCTGCGTCTTCAGCAAGTTGATATTCTGCGCAAATAACCCTCTGTGCATCGGTGCAACCAATGAGTCGAAAGGTTCTCTCTAAAGTTGAACCGACCTTCCACGTAGGAGGGATCTTCACGACCTGTGAACCTCGGTGGCGAGTATCGATGAAACTGTTCGACCATCTGGGATTGGTTATTAGTGTACTCCATTCCGTGGTTCAAATGATGTGTGACATTTAAGATGCCTTGCAGACCATCGTCACGAGGTCCGGTCGGGACTTGATTCCTATCTAGAAATTCTCTTCTAGGTGGCATTCTCCTATTTTCAGAAAATTAAAGTCGTTGTTACGAAGTCGTAAATATAAAGAGAACTACATACTATATAACGCTCAATCGATAATTATCAATAAATAAATGAACTCAAGCACTAGATAGAGAATTTCCACTATTATATATATGAAGTTCTTCTAGAGGATACATAAAAGAAATCAACCAGAATAAAACAAACTAAACATACGAATATGTACTATAAACTAATGAATTTCTACATCCACTGTCAATAACCCCATCAAGTATCAGTATTTCCCCCAACTGATTCTGACTCGTCAATAGGATCCTCAACTGGGTCCTCTTCCTCGTCATCCGATTCTATCTGCTCCGTGAGCCACATCTGATAGAGTGCACCTAAATAATCCGCATATCTAATCACAGGGATCTCAACAGCTGTAGTGATAATCATCATATCATTAATTAATGTCCTTGCTCGACTGCGCCATTCAAACGGCATGGTTTCCATTAGCTTCACAACAACAAAATAATCGGTCACTCCATCTTGTTTAACTCTGCCGAACATCCTTGCCATAGTTGTGATATGGTCACCAGCATCATGATGGTCAACCCTTTGATAGTCACGGAAATCTCTCACTCTATGATGAGTTTGGGCGAGAGGACATGGTACGGACTTCCTAGCAGTCTTACGCATGCGGTCCATCTACTATCATTAATGATTCTAAGTATGTGAATATATATATCTATGATTCAAACTATCAAATATAAAGAACACATGCATCATTGCATATAAAATATACATAATTGCCTTTCAAAATATCTATGTAAAATTTACTGTTGAGTGGCCTTGTCTTTGAGGGTGGATGCTTATTTATTATTAATTATAAATGAGATTTTTTTAAAAACAAAAGTCTACTGAGAATCATAAGCGCTCGATACCCTATGTAACGATCGATTTTGTAGTATAGGACTAAAGTTTACAACTCGAAATGAGCGGAAGCGTTAAATATTATAAATACCATAAAACTTTCTAAACTCAATAGTAATATCCCTATTGTAAACTGAAATAAAACAAAAGAAAACATACTCCAAAGTCCATTTCTAAACTTGAAAATAAAACATTAACTATTCATTTATAAATAGCTTAGCATCCGCCTCCTGAAGACAATACCAACTCGTCAACCCGCAAAATTATTTAACATGTAGTGAGTGTCAAACTCAATGGGGAACGAGTTAACTAGCAATTACACATGACGTAAAATAAATGACAAATGAAATAAAGAGATTAGCATATGTCTTGTTTAACGTGGATTAACTCACGACTTGTTTAACGTGGATTTTTTTCCACAAAATCTTGTCTATGTTTAACGTGGATTACTCCACGTGAGGCCTTGAGCTTGAAGGCTCGTGTCTTATCAAATCATGCTATATTACAACTAAATTTTAGTTAAATATGACACATCATTTAAATAAGACGAGTTCATATGGAATGAAATCCCCACCTTTAGCGAGAAGTTATGCGCCCAAACGTATGTAGAAACGTATACGTCCCTAATTTTCGTGCTCTCGACTCCTACAAAATTTAATATGCTTATATCAATTGACTACACAAATATACATACGTATATATATTTATATTTATATAAAATAGTAGATTGAAAAAAAAGTAAAATGCTTGTGTTGTTAAGTATATATATATATATATATATATATATATATAAACGTAGCATAGAAGCGCAAAAGTAAAAAAATTGAAACTGAATGTTTTAAAGAATGTTTTAAAGAAAAGGATAAGAATAGATGTTGGGAATGGTGATAAATAAACAAGTATTTGGTTTGATAGGTAGGAAAAGAAAGGTATGGTTTTGTCTTCACAATAGGTCTTCAACATTTTCCTTCTCTGTCTCTCGTTCGTCGCTCACTCTGTTCCTTCATCACCACCGCTCGTATCACGTCGTCACTTCTCGATTTCACACCCCGTACCCCGGTGAACAAAAGCGCGGTTGAGATTTGGAGATTCGGCGTCGCTTCACGGCGTCGCGGCGAGCGCGACACGCTGCCGTGCGATTTCGGTCGGCTGCTATGAAGATTTCTTTCCGACTGATTTTAACTTGAAGGTATTGGCAATGGGAGTGGGAAATTGAATAATAAGGAAAGAATGTTGCATCCGAAGGTGAGTACTTTTCTGTCAAAAGAAAAGAATTGAGTCTATATCTTTTTTTTTTATTTGCCCGAAATGATCTCCTTTCTTTTTTTTCCAATCTAAGAGCCTGGGTCTGGTTTTATAGATAAATTTTGAAACTGCCAGCATAAAAACTGATCTTAACCTCTCAATGTAGTGGGGAGTTGGAATAAAAGCGCTAGTCATGCTTGAGAAATTGGTGCAATGGCGAACGTGGGTTATTCTTTGGTGGTTTTGAAGGAGATGGAGATAAAACTAATTTTGTCAAGTTAAATGAATCAAATGGGCCTGGGCTTATTCAACTTAAGATTTAATTATTGGGTTATATCCTAAAAATTAAATAAGAGATTGGGCTTTAGTAAATCATGATCATTGATAAAATAAGAAAAATAAATGAAAATGTGTATTTTAAATAGTATTAATAGTAAAACAACTCATAAAAATTAGCTTAACTTGATAAATATGTTATAATGCTAATTATAATAATATCGTAAAGAAATTAATATGGAAATTCTAAGGTGGGCGCTACAGCTTGGGAAAAGGAAAACGGTATACTTCTCCTTCTGGAGGGATATGCTGTGAGGAGCATGGGTCAATCGCCGAGGGGGCTAAAGCGTAGCCCCATAAACATCGCAAACTCTCGCCACCCAAATCTGAGGTTCCGCTCACCAACGCGGAACCACAAGTCTCCGGTCTCAGATCCCTCCACCAAAATCTGTCTACCGAGCAATCAGAGCATACCCTTGGAAGTCAAGTACGCTTCTGAGTCGAAGTCCAGAAACGCCCCAAACGACCCATTCCTAAAGTCATCTAAATTGCCCGACTCAGTCAACTCCTTCTTGATATCCGTTATCAAGTGGTGCTTGGAGTATACATTCAGTTTTCCCCTCCAATTCTATGCAGAACCCCATTTCCATTGTCAAATCTGTCAAAAAAAACACAAGCACTCAGTATTAGGCTTGCTGTCATGTAACTCGATTCGAGTTACACATAACTCGATTGCCAGTCGTCTTCTTCCCCCCTCTCACTTCCGCCATTAACAACATCCCAAGCTCCCCTCAAACACAAAATCCCCTATAAACCCTAGAATTTCTACAAAAACTACAACAAATCCTAACCTAAAACAACTATAGACTAACTAAATCAACAAAAAAACATGAAATTAAACAAAGGTGGAGTTGCAGGTTACCTGGTTAGAGCTCGATTCGGTCGCCATCGTCTTCGTACTGTCGTCGGGTTCGAAAGATTTGGGGGTCACTACGGCCGTTCGAGTTGTTTGTTTGGTTTGGATAGGTTTCACTCGAAAATGTGTTGGTAAATTACTAAAGGGCAGTTATGTTATTTCACACCCCAAAATGGCTAAAAAAGACGTGTTTGAAAAAGATGGTTAAAAAGGATTTTCAATTGGCCAAAAAGAATAAAAAAAAACCCACTATAAAAAAAAGTGCACATTGACCCTACCCGCCCATAAAAAGAGCCTAATAGGGCTGAAAAACAATTGAGTCAAGACAAATAAATTATTGTCTAAATATATTTGAATTTACAGGGGTTAAATGATTACATCTGAATCTAGTTTAATTATTAATTAAATCGTATTTGACAAGTTTTCGTTTGAGTCGAATATTAAGCGAGCTCGAGTAGTTTAATTTCTAATATATATTTTATTATATTTTTACTAATTGAGTCTGAGCGTTTCAACTGAATTTCAATCTTATATGATGAAAAATATATTCATTAATTTGTTATGGTAACTAACTAAACTCAAAATAATATTGTAGCAATGAATCTTGATTCGAATAGTAAATAAATCAATTTATTCTTAAGTCCTTCCAGGAAAATTTTCATGCAGGACAAGCACAAGTGAACAATTTCCCATGCATAAGTTAATTTGTGATGCTATCAACATTTCACATTGCAATTGGGCATGCAAACCATTATTATATACCACTTTTAATTTGGAACCCAAAAGTTTAACAACCTAAATAGAAAAATCCTATAATTAAGCAGCTCAAAAGAAAAAATAATTAGTCCATAATCCAATTATAATTCTAGTGCTGCAATTTTGATCAAATTAGTGATGTGTTCCCCACAAAATGGGTATAAAGAAATAGAGAGGCTTCACATGATAATAATGAGTCTTTGTTCTTATTTTATTTTATTTATTTATTTGTCACTTTATAATTTTTTACTTTCTTTTCATAAATGGAGGTCCGTCCAACAATTATGAGTTATCATTTTTCAACAGTATTGATGAATTGGTACTAAAAAATTGTGTGAATGAGACAAGAATGGTGTGTTTTCTTTTCCCCCCAAAGCACGTCACATAAGAAATCTCAATTTGACACCAATTTCATTAGACTAATTTTTGATGACTTGATCAACAATAAGTGTTGTCGCCCTTCCGGCAAAATTACAGAATTTGTATTTTGTACTATACAAGGGGATGCTATAAACTATAGTCAATGACATTGTCAAACTTAATTCTCGTATACAAGGGCGGAGCCAAGAATAATAATAAGATAGTATTAAAGCCGTGATGGGCTGATACACGAAAATCATATAAATTATAATTTAGAAAGATTAAAAAAAATTCTAGTGTAAATTTTTTTTGTAAAACAAAATTGGGGGATGGGGGAGTGGCCCCTACCTCCGCCCTTGCTCGTATAAGTTAAAGTCCACATGAATTAAGTTTTGACGAGCCATGGATCAACCTTGTGCATAAGTGATATGAGCTTGTTCTGTCAGGATGATTGACTCAGGTTTTCGATCTCACGTGAGTGTGTAATGTTATCTCCCCTATTTTTCCATAATTGTACTAAAAAAGAAGTTTTGAATATGAGTCATAATTTAGATAATTCGAACAGGCCAAGTCCAAAAATTTTATCCAAATCGTGGCCCAAAAGACAATTAACATAAAGTCCAATAAAATTAGTTTTATGGGTAATACTTGTTATTTAATCAAATTGGGTAATAGTACCTAAATTAAGCTAATTAAGGCCCTAAATTGAGAAAGCACATGAAAATCCACTTATTTGTCTATAAAAACTCTCCTATTCTCATTGTTGAAGGTAGACAATTCATTGTTTATTTAACAATTATCAAGTTTTCTGGCTTATTCTTACTTGCTCTAGAACTGACTTTAGCATCAGAGGGTGTTTGCCGAGTCAATTCCTGATACCCCTAACAATTTTTTGTGATGCAACTTACTCAAGAGTTGAATTCAACAGAAATACAACTAATAGAAGTGGTACACATCAAGTTTGAATCAGAGTTTTCATGTATTTGTGTGATACTCTAATTAAAAATTTAAGCTTTAATGAATATGTTTTGAGGTTGTTGCCATGCACTCGATGAGACGATGAGTTGGTAGTACATGAGTTCTGATTTCTTGTTCCAATTTTGTATAATACCAATTATGTATAAAAATACAATACTAGAAGAGTTTGTTAAAATACTAGAAATAAGTCAGACTCTACCTTTTTCTAATAATCTTACCTAAGATCGTTTCATTCATCTAAGTGCATGAGACGGATCTTAAGAAGCACAAAATATGAATTATCTTCATGGGTTTAGGGTCGGGTTGAAATTTTATTTAAATACATGATCTGCTCCATGAATTATATATATCCATGACGTTAGAAAATATGGGTTATATCTAAATCACATATTTGCACATATAAGGTGGATCGAGTATATCTATTTGCAGCGGAACTGTCGATTCACATAGCCAGGATTAAGTCCGTCTACAAGCCTCCGTTTGATCCATGATTAAGCCATCTACAAGCCTCCTCTTGATTGAATCGCGAGCAACGAACAAACCCCATAGATTGGTTGAACCACGAACAAGATCACGAACTGCCTTTCTCGTTGGTGTAAATAATTACTAGAATTATTTACTTTGATGTGCACACCTTAAACCCTCGGAGAACATTGGTGATGCTCCAAGAAGAAAACCGTAGAGAGAAATTTTAGGAGAGAAATTTCTGATATTCCGTAGGAGACGTCTAATGTCTCTACTACTAATAATATAGGAAGAGAATATAAAACGATATATCTCAATCCCTATTATAATTGGATCTTTCCATATTAGATGCAATCCCAAGATGCATGCTAATCAATTAGGATCCTCAATATCTTTCCTTATCTAAAAGATATGGATGTAATCTCCAATATCTCCCACTCATATATATCTGATCCGACTCATTTGAATCACATTATAATATTATCATCTCACGTCCCTTCTTTTATACAGGGAATAAGGCGTGCGACCAAGCGAGAAAAAATAGGTGAGAAGAGTTATATTAAGTCATCACCAAACTAACATAACCCTTCAACTCAATAACTCTCTATGTACCCCAAACCAAGTGATCGCACCCAGTCAAGCATCTCTAGATCCCTCAATGAAATAAATAGAGCATGCTCGACTCACTCAAATATGTTTCTATATTCATGACTAGTCAAACATATTTCGACATAGTCGCCCGGGCTATGAATCATAGAACATAAGTGCGTTATCAACTTAATTCTTCCTCGGTCCCACATGCCAATTAGCTTGGTCTTGTGACTTTCCTAGACATGCTCGGCTGGACCGAATCACACATGGCTTGGATACATGCTAAAGTAGCGTCATCAAGCTTACACCTCATGACAAGGTCCAAAGTCCCAAAGGGTACAAAAAAAATATCTTGGCTCACACGGTGACGAAGCGAGGGACCCATTCGATCACTTTCCCATAGGCGGTCACCTCAAAGCACATGTAGTATGAATACATGCTATGATGGAGCTCCCACTCAATTTAGGCATGTCACGCTCACAGACATCATACAAATCTTAGTCCGATCGCTATTCAAGCGCCCGACTGCGTACTACTCGTAGTCACTCCCAAAGTGTCATACGATAGCTCGCACATTGGCTACAAACGAGGCTTTTATGAAGTTTGGACATACTTCATAATCGATCAACTCGGATCTCATCTTAACCTCTAGTTAAGGCGACTATTAATTATACTTAATAACCTTCCTCACTACTCCAAAGTGTGAAGGCGATCATTCGCAAACCTCCTTATACGACACAATCTTTTAAGTCTCATCCGCTTTCGCTCTCTTAGCGCCCGAGCGATTGCCCGTGTGAGAGGGCCAATCAAAGCCTGGTGACAACTCACAAATTCAGTACCAAACACATAATGAGAATCCAACATATTTCATTAATGACTCACATGCCTTTGGAGCATATCTCCAAACAAAGGCTCGTAAAAAGGATGATCACCCACACCGCTCGTAGAAGTATGCCTGAGAACAATATTGACTATGCGCAAAAACTCTTAAGTGAAGTAAAACCTCGAGTACATAGGTTTAGTCTACCATCCATGTACGGCGCCCAAACCATATACCAAAGTGGTTTTACTATCACAAAGACAACAAAATACATCAAGAATGTGCGCGCAATGCGCATCATTTCAAGATGCCAAATTTGCCTCTAGCAAATCATAGACCAATCTATTAAGATATCTAAGCATCCATTTATCGGCATCACAATAGCGCATGGATCACTTCGACATCCACTCACCACACACTGCTAAGTACAAGACTTACTGAGTACGTACATAGCGCACATCAAACATTCGACAATGTTTACTTAAATTAGCTAGCATTTCTTTTCATCTTCCGAAAATATCGTTTCTTGACTAAGAGTATGATCTTTGACCATGGAGTGTAAAAACAGCCAACACTGAGTGGCAATAACTCCATGTCCTTTCCAGTCATCACATTTTTGCCATATACAATGAGATACAACTCTTACATATGTTCAGTGAATTAATTGACCATCGTAGGCCTATCAAAAAATAACAGCTCGATGAAATCAATGATGACTCAAGTCACAACTGGAGCTTCTTGATCAGCAATCAATGTATTCTTACTCCACTTCTTGAATTCATTTGGTGATCCACATGGATCTCCTTATTCATCTTTCACTGAACTATGTCAACATCAATCATCCAGGACAAACCTAGACGAAAGTGGCAATAATAGATAACATATCAGACGAATTAAGGCAATCTCACCACTTAGGGAGAACATCTCAAAAAAATTTACGCTCTTCGGCAGGCGTAAATATTTCGTCCTTAGTCGAGCTACACACATGTTAATCAACCCATCTATATTGTACTTGACCTTTCGAAACAACATGTTTCAAATAGTTTTGCATCTAGACAGAAGATTAACAAGCTCTTAGACTTTATTCTTAGTCATTCGACTCATCTTTTCCTTAACAACAACTATCCACTTAGAACATCAAGTGAAGTCACATATTTTATCGACTCATCAACATCCACAAAAGTAATTGTGAAGGATACCCACTCAATCTCATATAGATGATGGGGAATATTTTATATTCACTCCTTTTTACTCGTGGAATGTGAGAATCCTTTTCGTGTGAGACACTAGCTCCCACTGACTTAATGTCGCTTCCACTATCCCAGCGATTACTAGATGAGTATAAAATACAACATTCTCGCTAGAGAAACGAGCGCCTCCTAAGGATCTTGCAACTCACATAGTTTTAAGATCTCTTTAGACTTCACAAATGCTCAATAAATTCCTTTGAAGGAAACCTAAATCGTGCGACTTGATTCTCCACGTGAGAACACATATTCTCGAACTTACAGGCACGAACCCACTAATTTGGGCTTGTTGCCAAACTAAAGCTCATACAGGGTTGAAGAATCATTTGGAGACACATATTTTATGATGTAGGCAGCAACAAAACACACAAATCAATTTGCGCCATCATAAATCTAACCATTTTGAAGTGATTGTCCCTTCTTCGCGAGCTCATATAGCTGCAAAGTATTTAGAACCATCATTCAACTTGCAACTTTATTTCTTTCAACTGTGTGTCCAAACTAATTAGACACACTATTTTCGCTTCCTATTAGCACATATCCATCTATTAAGAATCGCTCAAAGCAATTTGGTGCTTCTAACTGATGAGAGTGAGAATGTACTAACTTATAGCGTAAATAGCAATGAAAGAAAATATAATGCGTTAATTTGTGTCTCCCACTCATAAGTCTGCACTCAATTTAGTTGACTTAGCATTATAGGAAAAATGGTCATCTTACATTCTTCCAGCAAGCTTATCCCGCTGGAAAAATAATTATGCAGAGGGAGATTGACCTTAGCGAGTTAGACAATAAAGCCTCCTCGAGCTAATACAGTCGTCCTCCTAACCTCACATTCCACAATATCTTTAGAAGATCTAAACAAAATACTATCTAAAGCCAAACATCACAAAAAAAAGATAGACAAGTCTTCTCACTCAACAAATATCTTACAAGTGCATTTATCCGAGTAAGACTATATCGACACATCAAGTTGCTCACACCAACTGTTGAGCTTGAGGTGACTCTTTTTAGCCTCCTCTTGTGCACTTTATAGCTGCACAACCCGATAATAGTCATGCACATTTGCTCAATCTCAAAACCACATGCTAAGTCAACCAATATCTACAATCCACCCATGGAGAGATTTGGAAATATTAGCGAAAAAATAAGAGAGCAAATAATTAGCCAAACTTCATCTCAGTACAATTACGAGCGAAGTTACCAATCTCATAAGTGCACTTAATAATTGTTGATACTTAATTGCCTCATTCAATAAGGTGACACGCCTTATTGCCACTTTATGGATCAATCTATAGTTACAATTTTAGCTTTTGCTCTTGTCAAGGTACATTATGTTTGTTCCAATATTCACCCGAGTTGGTTTATATCAGTCAGCACAAACGACAAGTGCACTCAC
This sequence comes from Rehmannia glutinosa, assembly GCA_016081115.2. Classification (NCBI taxonomy): domain Eukaryota; kingdom Viridiplantae; phylum Streptophyta; class Magnoliopsida; order Lamiales; family Orobanchaceae; genus Rehmannia; species Rehmannia glutinosa. The sequence goes on from CM071927.1 coordinate 8,961,590, forward strand.
TTGTGTATTTCTCAACTTTTTATAATCAGCCTCTAGATAGGCGATTTTCATCAATAATAACACAAGTTACTAATATCCTTAATTCAACTCAAGTAGCGAATTTGGATAATTAGAGTATTTACTTGGGAGTAAGCTCATATTCCAAAAATAAAGCTTGATCCCTTTTTATTAAATTTGCAGCTTAAACAAATTAAAGCGCAAAATTAATTCTTGATCCATAAGTATATCATCAGCATCTTAACTGCGATTATTTCGGGAAATTAAGTTCTTACATTTGCGACTTAAATAAATAAAGCGCAAATACTTTCTTTAATCCACAAAAATATTGTCCGCGCCTAAGTCGCGACAATATTGGATACTTTGTCTATTTTTATGCTAAATTGGCTAAACTAAAGTTGGTGAGTTTGGTCTAAAAATACATTTCAATAAATATGCGCAAACAATTAGGTACTGATCTAAAACTTTTATTCTGGATCCAAGTAATATTTATTATTTTCTTCAATTCAATGAGATCGAAAATTTGCCACCAAGGCTAGTAATCATCTCCCACCGAATTGAAGATCACAATAAAAATTATTGATCCATGAATAAAATTATCAAAGTCCATAAATACATCATGCATGCATCCACGCGATATAAGTAATTACGAAAATAATATAGCCCCCATGAGCGACATTGACATATGGTGCATCATGTAGAGATAATTTAGACATATGGTGGTAAAATAAAAAATATTCTTGTAAAATTGATGTTACATAGCCTCCAAAATCGGCTCAATGAATACATGCCTCGAAAAAAAATAATATATTTTCAAGGCCTATTACATCAATCTAGAAAAAATAAAAAACGTAAATGAGGATATGGAATTACCAACATTGTCAAAAATTAACTCCCACAAAAAATATTAATATAAAACAGTAACCATTCACATACATGAACACCCATATGTCAATGTCCATAAGTTCCAACAAAATTAATTGCAACACAAAAAAAATTGCATACATACAACCAATTAATAAAGCATGCAACTCATAAATTAAAAACCACATAGAAGATTTTTGCTTGCACCTCAATGCGCAAAAAATATAATTTTTTTTACGCACCTCATGCGAAAAAAATAATTTTCCCATGCATCACAATGCACAAAAAAATATTAATTTGTTGCAAACATCTTAATGCGCAAAAAATAATTTTTCTTTCATGCAACTAATGCGAAAGAAAAAAAATATCATTGCTACATATTGCAATAAACAATTATTCATGCATCATATTGCACAATAATAATTTTGCAAGCATTTTCATGCGCAAAAATAAATTTTGCAAGCACTAAATTGCGCAAAATATTTTTATATGCATTAATATTATAACAAATAAATAATGCACAAAAATAATTTTGCAAGTCCCAACACGCAAAAAATAATTTCTATCCAGTTTCAACATAAATAGAAAACAAACTGGGATAATAACAAGAAATCATCTTGGCCTAGTGGTAGACATACATAAGATAAATTAAAAAATCTTGGGTTCAAATCCATGTTAGACCAACAATCCAACATTTTTTTTTTAATAAAGAGATACACCACTTAGGCACTATTCAGCGCCACATCATCGCCCGTATGGCGTCCAAGCAGATGCCATGTCGCCTGCTCGTGTGGCAGCCATCGCGTCACTTGGTGGCATGACTCAGTGCCATGTCAGCGCTCATGCCCACAAACCAGCGCCATGCCAGCATCACCACAATCGCCACAACAGTGCCTACATGGCGCCCCAGTGGTGACAGCGCGTGCAATATCAAGGTTGTTTTGTAAAATTAGATGCCACGCCATCATACATCGGCTGCCCGCGCGCCGAAAAGAAATTTGCAAACAGTTTATTGGGCAAACTCTTAGGGCACGATTCCCAACGAGAAGTTTGCAACCAGATTTTGATCGTCCGTCCAGAACAAGGAAAATTTCAAATTTGCAAACTCTGCACGTTTTCCAATGCATTTTTGGTTTTCTCTCCAAAAACGTTTATTCTACATATCTTTTTCGTTTCAAATCCGTTTTTCATGCATAATATATCAAATTAATCGTCTTTCCAAGATCTACAATTTGACACCAATATTGCATATATAAAAACAGAAATACAGATTCGAATTTTTCTAATAAAAATCAAATCGCGTGTTATCAAACTCAAGACATGAATAGGCGAAGCAGCTCAATGAACACGATCACTTTGTTAGAAAATATGGGTTATATCTAAATCATATATTTGCACATATAAGGTGGATCGAGTATACCTTTTGCAAATGAATCAATCGATCCACAGCCATGACTAAGCCCGCCTACAAGCCTCTCCGTTTGATCCATGATCAAGCCATCTACAAGCCTCCTCTTGATTGAATCGCGAACAACGAACAAACCCCATAGATTGGTTGAACCACGAACAAGATCACGAACCGCCTTTCTCGTTGGTGTAAATAATTACTAGAATTATTTACTTTGATGTGCACACCTTAAACCCTCGGAGAACATTGGTGATGCTCCAAGAAGAAAACCGTAGAGAGAAATTTTAGGAGAGAGATTTCTGATATTCCGTAGGAGACGTCTAATGTCTCTACTACTAATAATATAGGAAGAGAATATAAAACGATATATCTCAATCCCTATTATAATTGGATCTTTCCATATTAGATGCAATCCCAAGATGCATGCTAATCAATTAGGATCCTCAATATCTTTCCTTATCTAAAAGATATGGATGTAATCTCCAATACATGAGACTGTCTCGTCGAAGTTTTTATGTTTAGAAATTTATAATATCATCTCATCTCCTAAACTCTTTACCACACTGTATCTAATAAGCTTTTCTAGGCATTATTTAAACTTCTTAGTTACATATATTTCAATAGAGATAATTACATTTTACCCCCCCAAACTATACGCGTTTTTTGGAGATTACCACCTAAATTTTCCCGAGTCGCACTTTACCCCCTGAACTCCGTGGTTTTTGCTCAATGCCATATGGCTCTACCGCCGACCGAATATTCCCGGATTATTTTGCACGTGCATTGCATGTGTGAGGGAAAAATCGTCATTCTCTCAAATTTTTAAAAAAGTTGTTACATTTTGCCACCTCAACTTTGTTTGACTTGGACTTTATCCCCCTTAAACTTTGCGTTATTTTACTTTGCTACATAAAATTCAAAAAATAAATAAAAAAGAATCATATATTTGTACATTTATATTATAACTTTTTTTTTACTAATTTTTTATCCACAAAAAATAAATAATTACTTTGGCTAAGTATATTGTCAATAAAATTATACTATGGATTCTTCATTTTAAACTTTCTTATAAAACCTTAGTTTATTTTCCTTTTACTGTGTTAGTTTTTACATTATAAATAAAAATATAGACTATCCTTTTCAATTTCAGGTGAATAGAATTATAAATTTCCACCAAAGTCAATTTGAACATAATATGCTGCATTTAACTTTCTTTTGTGAGTAAAATTACTAAACAAATACAAGTATTACAAATTTAATGAATTTAATTATTCCTAAATTTAAGTAGTGTATAAGATTTGTAATAAAGTAAATTAACTTTCATAATTTTTAATTATAAAATTAAATTGATGAAATGAATATTTCTTCAAGAAGTTTAAATATAATACATTATAAAACAATATCATTGATAATAAATTTACTTCATTACAAATCTTATACAATAATTAAATGTAAAAATGATCAAATTAATTAAATTTATAATAATTTTATTTTTTTAATAATTTTACTTACAAAAGAAAGTTAAATGCATCGTTTATGTTTAAATTGATTTTGGTGAATTTTTATAATTCTATTCACCTAGAAAATGAAAATGATATTTTATATTTTTAATTATAATGTAAAAATCAACTCAGTAAAAGGAAATTAAAATAAACTATGATTTTACAAGAAAGTTTAAAAAGAATTTATAGTGTAAGTTTGTTGATAATATATTTAACCAATGTAATTATTTATTTTTTTGTGGATAAAGAATTAGAAAAAATATAAAATACATGTATAAATATATAACTTTTTTGAATTTTTTTAAAATTAAATTGATGAAATGAATATTTCTTCAAGAAGCTTAAATATAATACATTATAAAACAATATCATTGATAATAAATTTACTTCATTACAAATCTTATACAATAATTAAATGTAAAAATGATCGAATTTATTTTTTAATAATTTTACTTACAAAAGAAAGTTAAATGCATCGTATTATGTCCAAATTGACTTTGGTGAATATTTATAATTCTATTCACCTAGAAAATGAAAAAAGATATTTTATATTTTTAATTATAATGTAAAAATTAACCTAGTAAAAGGAAAATAAACTATGATTTTACAAGAAAGTTTAAAATGAAGAATTTATAGTGTAAGTTTGTTGATAATATATTTAACCAAAGTAATTATTTATTTTTTTGTGGATAAAGAATTAGAAGAAAAATATAAAATACATGTATTTTTTTTTTTTTGTCGAACGATAGTATTTTATTAAAACAACTCAAAACTAAGATTACAACTACAATCGTAGCCAACTGGCTATGAGCCGACATGACTAATTACAAGCCAAGCGGGGAATTGGTAAGACCAATTCAGGTTCCACAACACGGACTAGAAAACTACACACCCCAAACTCAACCACTCCATGCCGGGAGACTTCAGTACTCCTTAATGGAGACTGTAACACACTAGAAAAATCTAAAACCGGGCATGAGCAACCACTACATCTTTGCGAGCAGAAAAAATCCAGTCCACGAGTTTCGCAAATCAACCTAGGGAATAGAAAATACAAAGAAAATAAATCTACAACAATCTATAGCTAAAAAACGAGAAAAAACAGAGAAAGAAATAAAACCGAAAACTACATGTATAAATATACAACTTTTTTGAATTTTTTTTAAATTTTATGTGGCAAAGTGAAATATGCAAAGTTTAGAGGGGTAAAGTGCAAGTAAAACATAATTCAGGAGGCAAAATGTAACAACTTTTTAAAAAATTTGAGTCGATGACGATTTTGCCCTCATGTGATGGAATATTCAGGAATATTCGCGTGATGGCCATTATATGACACGCGTGCAAAAAATCCAGGAGTTCGGGGGTAAACTCAAAAAAGCGTATAGTTTTGGGGGTAAAATGTAATTCTCTCATTTCAATAAGACGAAACTCTCTATCTTTTATCAACTGCCAGCCCTAGTTTAAAGCATGAATTGGACCCGGCCCCATACCCGGGCCACTGACGCGAGGCCCATATCATACGTATAATATTCCCACATGCCCAAATTGCCCATCGATTTTTCATCTAATTACCATGACCCGTCCACGTAGGACAGATCCCAACGGCTAGTTCCAGACTGGCCCGAAGTTTAAAATTTCAGCCTCGTTTCATTGTCTGTTCAAGAAAACTCCACAACGCTCCATTTATTTTTCTTCAAGTTAACCAAAGAAAAAAATAATAATAACAGTATAATACCAACTGCTACTTGTTTCAAAGGACAAATTATACAACAATGGCGGAATATCAGGATAATTGGAGTAAATTACACTCGATTTCTTCGTTGGGGAAGCGAGATTCGATCGACTCGACTGTAGAAGCTGACGGACGAGATGAAGAATTTTACGAAGAAATCGAAGCTCCGAAGTTCGTTGATTTCACCGTGCCTGATCATTACTGCCCCGACGACCGTTATTGGTTTTGCCACCGTGTGGGTCAGTGTTAAATTTCTTCTTATTCTTCTTCTTTTGTATCACCCGTGTTTTCGCTTTTTCGATTCTTTTATCCTAGTTTTTTCAGCTGGAGTTGGGTTTTTACTAAGGGGCTCCATTGTTTACGTTGATGAATTTTAGATGGATGAGATTTGTCTTTGCTGCTTTAACTGCTTTCTTCTTGATTATATGTGACGAAAATAAGAGAGAATTTTTCCCCAGTTTTGAAATATTATTGAATTTAACTTGGGAGTAGAAAAAAAAAATGCATCTTTACTCATTTACTGTTGTTATGATCTTCCTTTAGTTATGTTATTGCTTAAGATAATCAGTTCTTATTCAATTTTACAAAGATCTGAAGCTCAGATTAGGAGAAGGAGCTGTTTTAAAAGTGAAATCCAAATTTTTAGTTTATCTCTGTACTCAGTTGGAGAGATAGCAAACTTTCCCTGTTAAAGTTGATCTCCATTTTCAGAAGCCCATCAAAGAATTAATGTTCTGAAAATGTACAAATCTTAAAACTGTGTTTCAGGATGTGACCTAAAGCACGAGGAAGAAATGGATTCTGAAGCAATCTACAAGAATTTTGTTCTCCGGGTTAGTGAGTCATTGCTGCATTTGCAGTTCTGGTAATTAAACTTAAAGAAAGGGATATTTACAAAATTACCCTTGAGGTTTAGCCTAACTATAAAAAACCCCAGTTACCTGTCAAAATTACAAATACCCCCATAGAGTGTTACGAATATCCCGTGAGGTTTGTATGTACCTACAAATACCTCTGTCTTGAGGTGCAATTTGTAAATAAAAACAAATATCAGGGGGTATTTGTAGTTTTGAAACATAACTGGGTTTTTTGTAATTAAGCTAAACCTCAATGGTTTTTGTAATTAACCCTAACTTAAATGTTTTATGCTGCTAAAATATGTTCATACAGGTAATGGCAGCTAGGAGTCCCAATATAAGGCTTCGAAAAGCACTTGATAGAAATGCAAGGTACATATATCCTACAAAATTTGCATTTCTTGATGACTTGCTTCTTCTACCGATGACTACTTTATATACAAATAATTTACGTCCATCATGTCCTCCAGAACACCTGTGAAATGCCCACTTTCAGCTCCTCCAAAATCTTCAAGGCCAAGATTATCAAGAATGGCTATTATTTCGTCGATTTCAAAGAAAATGACCGATGACAAAAAAAGAGTCGTTAGGCCTCTTTTGAAGCCTAAGTCTACTACTACACCAGTGACAAAGACAAAGCCAGTTGCTGCTAAGTATCTCACAACTCCAAGGAACAAAAATTGCACACAGAATCAAAATTCCTTTCGGAGCGTTCAGAATCCGAAACCTACAAACATCGAAGTGTCAAAAAGTCGAATTGTCGCTAAAGCTCTGGTTTTTCGCTCTCCAAAGAAAACCATCAAGGTGAAAACTTCTGTCGAACTGCCCACACCAATCACTAAATTATGCGAAGGAATGAATAAGCTCGAGATTTCAAGTCAGAGGAAGCTTGCATCGGGTTATTCTAGCAAAATATCTAAGATTTCGAGTAGTAGTTCTAAAACTTGCACCAATCAAGAAGCTAAATATGGAAGATGTATTAAAAGTAAGATTAAAGGGAAGTTATCACAACAGGCCTCCAAGAAATTGATGGGAGATGATCATGCAGATAAATTAAAGAATGAAGAAAGTATTGACATTAAACAGCAGTCGGATCAAAACGTGGCAGAAGAGTTTGAACCTCAAAAATCTACTCATGAAGAAGCCTCACCGGTTGATTCAAAAACTGAAGGAAACTGTTTAGACCTAAAAAGATGTAATAATAGCAGTGAAGGGAACGAAAACGGTAGTATTGAAAATTGTGGAGAACCTGTAGATAACTTAAATGCGAATAATACTTCGGAAGGGGAAAGAAATGGGCATGAATTTATGGATGGTGATGACAAAGAAAATGCTGCAGCATCTGATGAGAACAGGTTTGAAACCTCTGAGCACGTGTGCGTGTGTGTGTTTTCCAGAATCTCTCTTTTTTATTATAATCATGTATATGTGGTACTTATTAGTATTGTATTGTTTGCAGGATGCACAACAAGAATATGAAGCAAAATGGAAGAAAAATCTTTGGCATGCACGATCAGTGCGGTCAAGTTAAGAAAAAGGTTTGTTATTTGTTTTTAGTTTTTATGTTCTATTTTGAACGGACTTGTTTACTATCACAATCAAGTTTCTAATAGCAATGTACTATTGTTGGCATAGGTTATGAAAGAGAGTGTGAATTCCCCTAGTCCAGTGATGAAGCTCAAGAAACCAAAGGCCACAAATCCTAAACCTTTTAGGCTAAGAACTGATGTAAGCATCTCTATAACATTTTTTTTCGGCTTGTTGAATAGGCATGAGAAATCTAATAACATTGTTGTAATCTTCAGGAAAGAGGGATTCTTAAGGAAGCTAACCTGGAGAGAAGAACCACCGATCACGTAGCTCCTCCAAGTGAAAGTGCAACTTTGAGCACACTAGGTGGGAAATTGCAGAGGAAACAAGGGAATGATATTCAAGTAAGAATTTTTCTTTTGTTACGTATATCCTGATGAATGTTTTGCAATGACTAAGAGGCCCTTTGGATAGAAAAATGAAAACAGACAACATAGATGCATCGGATTACTTGAAAAAAGGGAAGTGAAAACGAATATATGCCTATTTTCAGGTGTTTAAACGCGAATAATTACAACTGCGCAAGCTTATATTTAAATGAACACAAGATTTAAACTTTCTGCAGGGTCTAAAGATTCCAAAAGGGCAGGAGAAATCAAAAGCAGCATCTTCTGTGACAACAACACCAGAAAGTAAAAAACATCAGGAGAGAAAAGTGATAACGAGTTGTTCCCCCATTGAAAGTACTGCAATTCAAAGGTTGGAAAAATTCAGGAAAATCAAATCTCCTCTTCAGAAACATTCTATTAAGCCTCATGGGTAAGTCAGATTTCTGTTTCTCATACATGCTTAAAAAACAAAAAATACAAAAAAAAAAAAAAAAAATTCTTCTCAGGATAACACTGGGCAGCTTAATTTTGACAGGCTTGTTTCAACAAAGAAGGAAATGAGTTCTTTCCTAGTTCCCGGTCAAAAACTTGACGTTATACACGAAGCTTCACCTGAAGTTTCAGAAGTAAAGAGGGCCGGAAAGACAACTGGAAATGCTCCTCTAACCGATGATGCTGCAGCTTGTGCTGCTTCTCAGTCATCATCACGTGGACGGCGGCCGATTACAGTTGCTACAGAGCCAAACTTCCACAGTACACATTTAACAAGAACTTGCACTAAGAAACTGAAATAAGGAAATTGATTGTGCCATCATGAGTAGTTCTAGTTTTGGTTTGGGTGTGCTGTGTCGTGTTGGTTTGTTCAATTATTTATTGAATTGTATTTGTATCTTGCCATTGTTGTTCAATTTATGTATTCTCACTCTTCCCATATCTGTGGTTCAGAGTTTTTGGTTTGAAAAGTGTAACAATCATAAAAAATGGTGTATTCTTTTTTATATATGTAATACAAAAACTTAAAGTAGCAATCAATTGTGTGTGGCTTGCTGCCCAGTTCAGTCTTTAAAATAATTTCCTCATGAGAATACTGTCTGTCAGTCATTTGTATACTAAAAGCAATTAAATCAGGTAAGTATGTCACTAAGTGAAGTCAAGTAAAAGGAAAATGCCTGTGCATAAATTTTGCTTCCTTTTTTTTTTGCCTTTTTTTTTTGTTTGATAAATCGCTGATCATGGTGTACTCGATTATATCTGTTAGACTAATAAAATATTAAATGACTCGCCTCTCCAACAGCTTATGCTTTGAGATGAGGTGGTCATTTAATATGATATCATAACCAGACCAAAGAAGAGGCCCTAAGTTCGAATTCCACCACCACCAATATAAAAATGTTCCACGTGCAAGGCTTTATAAGCAGTTGTCTGCACGTGAGGGGGAGTAACGACTATTAAATATTCAATGGCTCACCTCTCTGATAGCTTAAACTTTTAGATGAGGTGGTCATTTAATATAATCTAAAACATAAGACAGAAAGTATAGATGAGGCAAAACAAAATTTATATTTGAATTCAAAAGCATAGAAAGGCAGTCCATGTAAAAGAAACTGTTTGATCTTCCATTAACAGCAGGTAAATAAATATAGGACATATAGTCTATTAGCAATTAACAAAGCAATTGAGAGGAATAGTGGAGACCCACATAGAAAGATTTTAGCAGTCTTAGAATATTCCACAGCAACTCATTTAGGAGCAGTTTCCTTGAAAATATACTTCAACTTATCAGTTGCAGCAAGTTATGATATTCCTGGTTCATTATCAGAATGGCCTGCATCTGGAACCACCTATACAAAGGAAAATTTTAAAATCACATATTCACATGAGTTCTGAAGAAGCAAACAAGACTTCTTATTTTTCCCTACCCAAAAGTATTTCAATGTAAAGAGAAACGGGAGAGAGAGAAACAGGAAAGGCTCTCTATCTTCTTTCTCTCTGCGTGGTCCAAGTTTTGTTACTGTCCATGTGTGTATGTGTGTGTACATGTGAGTCAGCATGTGTATATAAAAACTGCAAAAACCAACTTAATTAATGCCAGGGAAAATAATGCCCAAAAACGATCCCTATTCACTTCGTTTAGTAGGTCGTTTTTACTTTCTCGGTGACTGATCATATAAATTTAAGCTTTCACCATACGATTCGAACATGTGCTATCTTCACAAAAGTGTCCAAGATGTGAAAAGTGTATTTCTTACTCTGAGATCAGCCTCTGGCCAAGCCTTATGAAGATCCCAAGCTGACATCAGAGGACAGCAGACATCATATCTTCCCTGCATGAGAAATTAAAGAATAACTTTTGTCATGTATATGTTACACTCTTGATTTTTAAATTTTTTTTTCTCCCTCTGGGGTAGCTTCATGGCCGTTAAAACAAATAACATGACTATTTTCAAGAACACATATTTGGAGATTGAATATGAAAGGAAATATTTCTTTAATAGTATAGCTGAAATTGGCAAAATAAAGGAAAAGAAAGAAGAAAGAGTAGGGTGAAATAACAAGAACTCCATGTATGCAACAAAACACCTTTAAATCTCTCAAAAACATAATAATTGGACCAAAATCAATAAATCCTTCTCATGATGAGCTCTTGTCCTCTAATTAAGGATTTGCTAAAGTGAATATAGGAAGACAATAAGTTTCTGAAGAAATATAGGCTGCAAGGAACCAAAGGTGACACCTAAAATATAGTGCTCTTTTGCTGAGCAGGAAACAACCAAATCCATGTATATTATCGCATTGACAAAAATATAGTTCAAAATTGTGCAGGAACTGAATTTATTCTTCATGCACAATAAATGTGTTCATACAGTTGATATATCCAGCAATTTATTTCATAGAGGAGGTGTGCATCCACTGTCCACATAAAAAGGGGCGAGAAGTTTAGTAAACAAACCTGCACAATTACAGTTTTGATATACTTTATTTTCTCAATGTTATCCAACAAGAACGAGTCCGAAGCAAAAAATCCTTTGTTGACAAAGTAGTGGTTCTCAATCCTCGCAAAAGCCTGGACAAAGCCATAAAAAGTTCATGTCATGGACAATCCCAACAATTTTTTTCTCCACCACAACATCACTGAGCAGGAAGAACTATACAAACTGGATATGAGTCAATATTATACTGAACAGAAGAGCTGGCAATAGCATCAAGTAGACTATTCAACTGCAATAGTTTCAAACTACAACAAACAAAAAATAATATTTCTTTTTCCTCTTTCTGCCTGATATTCTACCGGAATGCATAAAGTGAAAAATAGAATATAACAACACTTACGTCATCTTTCAATGCTGAATTTTTTTATCGTCGATTCGATAAAAAAAAATCAAAAGCAAAATGGAATTTTATAAGTTCTAAAATTAGTGCGTCATTTAAGGAAGTTCTGGTGCCTATGTAATAAGGAAATTTAGAGAACTTGGAATTGGAAATGTCAACAACAGCACGACCACTTACATAAAACGCCAAACATCAGAAGCATGAAATACAAGCATCCAACTAGCTCTTATAAGCATTCGAGTCGATATAATGGATTTCAATCCACAGAAAATCTATGATATTGAACCTCTTGGAAACATAGAACCCCCCTGTTACATAAATCACTCACCATTTTCATATAATTTTATCTGAGAGTAATGATGAGAATATTGACAAGACAGTGGCAGTTTTCTCACATGTTTATCCTTGGACGGATTTTGAGCATGGATACTATCCTTTTACCTTATACATAATAAGAAAGTTGCCTGCCGTGGAAGAGAAAGTTGTACATGTGTAATTTTAACCGAAACATATGTCACAGCCATTTTTGGAGACTCAACAAAAGCTTGTGGTATATAATTATATTATATTATTCAAATCATCAAAATTGATTCAACAGAAATTTCAAGGACTGAAGAAGATAATGACAATGATTTCGATTACGGCCTTTACGCTGACATCTCCGGAGCACAAACCGTACTGATATGTATTTAGAAGATCAATCATGTATTCAATACAATAGTTTCCCTTTTTTAATGCCAAAAAAAAAAAGAGAAATAACATGATAGTTTCTTTTTCTATACAACATATTCTATACAATAGTTTCTAAACAAATTGAGTAAACATAAAATTTCGAACTTTTTTCAGATAAACATGAGAAAACCATGCTGACCAGATGCCACTGCACTCACCAAGTAAAACTCATCATTATCTCCTCGTTTTATGTTTACTTCATTTGGCAGAAGATGGCCTGTCATCATTTCCCATTTGGTCCATGCCCTAGCAGCTGCATACTAAATCATTGAGAAATTCAGATAAACAAAGAATTGGTGGGGGGAAAAACACACGTAAAAATTCACAATTAAACCAAAAGGGTGTCACACAAGTCGTGTTAATTGTAGGTTCTCCGTAAAACAACCCAATGTTATCCTGGTGTGGATTAGTTTTATTTGTGATGAAAATTGAAATATCAGTTTGTTAACGTTGCCATTCAAACTTTTGGCACATTCAACATAATACGCACACATACAGAAAATAGAAAGATGGTAACATCAATTGAGCCAGCCAATCTTCAAAACCACCACCATCACCATTCCCAGCACCACCGCCAACCCCACTTAATCCACCATCACCCCAACAAGCATCAGCAAGTTAAATAAGATCTCAACATTGGTTTATTCTGCTTGTTTCCGTGGATGATGGTGTACATTTTAGAGGATTGTTAAAGGGGGTAGGCAGTGGTGGTGGGATGGCAATGGTGGTGGTTCTATATGCAGGTAGCAGTTGGTTTGAGTATTGTTTGTGATGAACCTTAGAAGGCAAAGGCACGTATAAATAGCCAAGTTCATACAATTCTAGGGGTAAAATCTGTAAAACAAAAGTCAACACGAAAAATGCATGAGCACCATCTGTCTCAAAGGTGGTAAAGCAAGAGCATGAGCTGTCTCAAATATTTGTAACGTTTTTCCTCTTTTATAAGCTTTCTACCAAGTCAATAGAGGATATCTAGAATTCAGGGATAAAAGCACCAAAACCGTAGTCAAAGCGAAAAGCACTCGAGCATGAGCTTTCACAAAGAGTATTTAATGCTTTCGCTCCAACAACTTTCTACCAAGTCAATAGAGTATATCCAGAATTTAAGGAAAAAAGCGCAAAACGATTGTTAAAGCAGAAAGCACACGGCATAGCACTCTCAAAGAGTTTGTAACCATAGCGGAAAGCACCCAAGCATGAGTTGTCACAAAGATTTTCCAACACTTTTGCTCCAACAACTTATTACTAAGTCAATAGAGTACATCCAGAATTTAAGGAAAAAATTGCAAAACAATTGTTAAAGCAGAAAGCACACGAGCATAGCACTCTCAAAGATTATGTAACGCTCTCAATTTTTCTAAAACTTTCTATCGAAGTCATATTTTCCTTGTAAAAGTACGAGATGACTAAACCCCTCAAATCAGCAAAGAGCCATACATAGTCCACACTTATTTACTAATGTGGCATCTGAATTCTGAAGAATTTAGTGCAAATTAATGAAAACTAAAATGAGAAAGACATGCATTAAAGTTTTTATAGAACGAGAATAGCTAAAAATTTAATATTTAGACCTATTGAAATTCCCAAAATAACAACTTAAACATTAAGCACTTTTTCAAGTTTGAATTGTCAGGCTCATTGATACCCGTCTTGCAACACCAAAAAGGCATCCTTGAAGTGCTATCCGCTTGTATTAGCCTTATTCTGAGAGGTCCTTGAACAAGATGATGACGTCAGACATTAGCAGGGGGCAGTGTTTCAAATACCGTACCATACCGGCCGGTTGAACCGCTTATACCGGATACTGGTGGTCGGTCCGTGCGTTAAGGCCCTAAAAACAATTTTTTGCGATTAAACTGGTCAAAAAACCAAAACCGGGTCAAAATCGGTTAAACCGGATTTTACTATTTTAATGTTTATGTCATAATTCAAATCAATTATTTCCATTTTAACTAAATCAAACAAGAATTATAATCAACTAAAATATTCTAAATTTGGACAAATCTCTATAATATAGGAATAGATATTCAATCAAATAATTACATAATCAAAAATAAGAAATTTAACTAGATATATATAACTTTCCTTTTATATTAATATATTACGTTAATATTTTATATAATATAATTCACAATATAACTAGTTTTATAAAAACCGGTAAAACCCGCGGATCCGTCCGACCGGTTGGTTGAAGGCTGCTCAACGGTGGCTTGGCCGGTTTTGATCGCCAGTACGGTATTTAAAACATTGGCAGGGGATGAGTCACTTCCACATTGGTTATAATGCAAATTAAGCTAATATTTGCAAGGGTTTGAGTAGCTACTATTCAACAAAACTTAGCTTTGGGCATCTAGGGATAATGGTTTTGGTTTTAATAACAGTCAAGAAGGGCACAAAATAGGGCCTTCCTAAAGTGGCTCAACAAATGAAATATTTTCAGTATGCTTCACTATAAAACTTGTGACTCTTATGGAAGGACATCCAGGAGCAACAAGCAGTCAAAATAAATAAATAAATAGAGGAGAAAAAGAATATAAAGAAAGCAAAAATTAGGGGTGGCAATCTCACCTCCTAAAGAAGGAACCTAACACGATATAAGCGGGTTAGGGTTGACCCATTTATTATTTGGGTCATAATCGTGTCAAACCCATTTAACCCAAATAATAAATGGGTCAGTTTCGGGTTGACCTGAAATGACCCATTAAACCCGTTTGAATAAGAAATTAGTATTATTTTTAATACTTTTTAATATTCTATATATAAATTACCCAAAATTTCTCATTTTATCATAATAAATAAAAGGTTTATTCAAGGTTAAAAATATACGTCATTTCTGTCATTTCGGTTCGTGTTCGGGTTAATATAAAGAAAGTCGTGCAAACCCAAATAATTAAACGGGTTGTGTTCGGGTTGGGCAAATTTGTGTAATTATCATGTCTCAACACGACCATGAACCCGAACACGACTCGAATTGCCACCCCTAGCAAAAATATTCGTCTTACTTGTGTTTCCTTGTCATTGGAGTTTAACCTCTTGTGGTAAGCATCAACAAAACATCCTCTTTCACTTTCCGGAATAAGATCTCTAAATGGCTCCCAAGCTACCAATAAACAGAAAAAAGAAATTTAGATCTCCAGCTACTCCAATCAGCATGATGAGAACATGAAAAGAATTATCTACCCAACACTACTTACCAAATTTTTCGATCAACAAAAGCTTTCTTAGACATTCAAGTAGCCGGAACTAATTATAATATAAGAGATTAACATGGATAGAGCATAAAAAACCTCTAACCTACAATAATATGGTAACTTAGAAAGGATGGCACACTTGCAGACATTTTTTATTAGTTCTTCACATGACAAATATTTGGTAAGAACCCAGACTCGTCATTTCGTATATGGACTTAGAAGGACTAGTCCCATCTAACTTCCATTAACATCTAGAAAGGAATAAGAATATAAGTTAGTTAGAATTTAAAGCTTTTACGGCACAATCAGAACCCTGCAATATGCACTTTCTTAATTTTATATCATAAGCACCAACCACCAGATCCATTTCAAATTAAACCCCATAAGTTTCCACTTCAAATAAGCCAGTACAACCATGCTTGAGATGCACTATTAGGAAAAGGGAAAAAGGAAAAGGAAAAAATAAGAAAGCATACCATCAGGGAATATTATGGCAGCTCCACCCTCATAATTAAAACCAATCAATTTCTTTTTTGCACAACAGAAAAATGCCTCTCAAACCATGCAAGTGACCTTAAAAAAAGATGGTAGAATGATAATCCACTATCAATGCTAAATATTGATATATTTCTTTCACAATAATATCAAAAATAAAACTAGGATCTCTTTAGATACAAGTATGAAATCGAGAAGTAAGAAACCTTGTCAGGATGAGATTCACTATATGCTAGAGCGAGTGTGCTTCTCCAAGAACCACCAAAAACCTGCAAATTCACGTCAATTGGAAGGACATAAAGTAGCAATACCCAAAGTATCAATAAGAAAATCTTTTACCAGCCATTCTGGAACTTTTAGGTGATCTCTTAGCTTTTCAATGTCCTCAATAAGATCCCAAGTTGTATTCTCCTCCAGGCAAGCATGAGGTGCACTTCTACCAGCACCTCGCTGAAAGGAGTTCATAGAAAACGAGACACACTACACTACTTAGCTTCCTCATAAACCAAAAAGTCCAGATCATAAACCTGATCAAATAAGATGATCCTGTAAAAATTAGGATCAAAGAATTTCCGGTTACTAGGTGAAGTCCCGCCTCCTGGACTTCCATGGAGAAAAACCACTGGCTGCAAGAATTAAAGATAATGAAAAAGATGCATGAAATTTGAACATAGTGCACATAATCTGATTTATACTTTTGCCAGAAAGGCCCAAAGCAGAACAGTGGGATATTCGTTAATGCAACATCGGTAGATATAGTTATTCTACAGGCTGCTGCTGCTATCTCCTGATACCACTGAAAGACTCCATCAAGTCATGGTAGAATATCATCGGGCAATCAAGTTAGGATAGACATAATTTATAGTATGTACTATGCATACAGTTCCTTATAATATTATGAAGCTGGCATCTTTTCGGCTTAATAAGTAAAGTTTTGTCAATGGATACTGTAACAAAAAAATTAAATAGCTGGCCACCACTGAGTACCATATACCTTTTCAAGGAGTACTCTCGACTCATGCAAACCAAATCTCATGTATTCATTCAAGCAATAGGAAAATGAATTACATAATTAATTCCGTTCTTCAAGCATACCCTATTTATATTCACCTATTAACTTTGAGTCTAGGATACTCAAACTCCTCCATATGAAAAGAAAACCTATTATTTTGTCTCTTTTAGGACGCACCGGTCCATCTCGACCCAATGTTTAAATTAATGGCATTAATTAATGAAACGATTTGTATTGAATGATTTGCCTGAACCCATCAGCGAACTACGAGGTCTTCAAGTGAATCAAGTCGATACATATGTGCACAACTAGTCTCTACCACCAATTTAATCTTTGTTAGGTATGAAATGGGACAGATTTAAGGTCCTTCAATGCAGAGTGTTATGGTATTTAAATAATCTATATTGTGACATGAAAATTTCAAATACCTTGCTTCTGACCACAAAATCAATCATCACATTTTCATTTTGTTTTGAAGAATAACCAACTTATTTTCAAGCACCAATTACACTTGATATTTCATGGCTTAGAAATAAATGATATGAACTAAAATTCTAAAACAAGAAATACAGTAAGAACTTTCTTTAGTCGTGGACTAGAATAGTTAATCGACCAAGTACTCTAGTCTAAGATAGAGATGAGGTAAATCCACAAAACAACATATACAATGACCAATATAACCCACTCGGTTCATTTTCTCCATGGACTCTCTTATATTCGAAAAGTCTAATCAGCTAAAAGAAATTCCATATTTCGATGCCTTACTCAAAACCTTCACCTAGGGGCAATTTGCTATAATTACAAAACTCCAACCTTGCCAGCACTTGTGTCTTGGCAAAACAGACCTACAAATAATACCCTATCAAATGGCTTTTGACCTATGTTAAGAATTTATGCAGATGACATGCACAACAATTCTCTACAAAATAATAAATATAACAATATTGGGAAGATGCAAAGCCAGTGAAGAAAACTCACATAACCGTCTGGATTTCCGGATTGCTCATAATAAATTGTGTGAATATCTGAAACCTTTAGAAAACCTGTATTGTACGGCTCTATATCCGGGTAAAGGCTCCTACTAATTTCAGGAAACAGTCCCTTCGGTTCCATAGTCTGGAGGCTTACTTGCAGATCACTGGTATATTAATCAAGATTATGACTTTGACTGAGCAAAACCAAATTCCTTCTTCCTGCTCACACCCATTAAAAAGTCAATCAACCAATATGTGCAAAATCATCACTAATCACTAATATAAAAAAAACACTGTATTTAACCCTATACATACAGAAACAGAAAAAGAAAAAAGCGGCAGTATAGATGACAAGAGGGGATAATATGTTACTTTTAATCCAGAAGACAGGAACGCATAACCCAGTAATGACCGTAAATTAGTTTGTGTCATTAACTTTTTTTTTTTTTTTTAGTTCTATCAAAAGTAAAAGGACTTGATTGTTACCAAACATGTTTTTTCTATAATCTTACAATTTCACCCTCCACACCCTACCAAAGAAAAATGATAGTAACAATAAGAATAATAATACAAAAGCAAGCATTTTGGAGGCGCATCATATTGTAACTATATTTGCTATACAAGTTCAAACATTGTTCCATCTCATGGCATGTAATGTTTGGTATCACTACACTGACTATAAAAAGGCCAGATAAAAAGTATAAGAAAAAATCTCTACATTTTGCTTATCCTCTAAAATAAAAATTACATCCCCACAAGATTTTACAATGTAAATGGATTTTGAGGCTGGTGAACAACAGGCATCTTAGACATGGTAACATTGCCCATTAGCACATTTGGTGCCACAGAATCCTCTGCTATCACAGGATTAACCTGTACAACCCTCTCTGGTACAACCTTATTTCCATCAACCTTAGCCAGCACCTCGAAATGCATCGTCACGGTGGAGGGCTTCGTTCTCCACTCCGGAAAACCCTCGATTTCACCTTCTTTTACCTTCTTCTCGACTCCAAAACCTATCTTTACGAAAGTCTGAGCAGACACGTCCGCCTTCAAAAGCTTAAAGGAACCTTCCTTGTTCGCTTTAGGACCGAGCACAGAAGATAGCAATGCCTCAAAACCGAGCAAGTTTGAGTTTGAGCCGTTGATGGACACAACAGGCCATAATGTGCTGAACCGATCTGGCGCGAGAAGGGCCGTAGCTTCTCCTTGGAGATCAACAGTTGATATGGCATCGGCAGCTTCAACGGCCCTTTTCTTTGATGCAGAGGATAATTCCACTAGACCAGGTGCGAGGCGCTTGAGCTTGAGTCTGGATGAGGGTGATGATGTGGCAGGAGATGCGAGAGATGTGGGGCCTACTATGCGGAGTGAAAGGAGAGGATTATCCTGAGAGCGGGCAGCATCTTGGAGATACTCGGCCAATGTTAAAAGACCTGAAGCGAAACCGTTATTTGTACGATTCAGTGGAAGTGGAAGCTCGACTGGATGACGCAAGCTAACTGATCTGGCACCCTTGACGGTCACAACAGCACCGTCTGCTAAGATCACTTTCTTCAACACACCAGCGTCCACGTCATGCTGCATGGCATTTGAAAAACGAACAAATCAACAAGAAAGTATTTTGAAAAGGAAATAGCTCAAAATTTTGAAATATTATTGTATTATGATATCACCCAAACAAGCTCAATGAATTTGTCATTATCAGTTTTATATCTTTAGCTTCAAAATCCGGTGTTACAAACCTTGCTTAATTCGGTTATTTAGTGAATAAAACAGGACTTTAGCAACATGTGAAATGAAAAAGAAACAAACAGAATGATAATATCTCACACCACATTCCTATGTTTTTAGAGGGAATAAACTAGAAAACATTTTCAAACAGCTTATTATACACACTAAAGATCTCGGATCTCATAACTACCATACTTATACAATACGGTGAAAAGATACAACACTCCAATTTTCATCAACTAGAACCATGTTTGGTTGCTCTAAACACACCAAGAACTTTATTTGTTCAGAAATCATCTTTCCATGAGCTCTTTACAGATATCTACATTTATAAGCTGATATTTCCATTCTCGTATAATCTGTTAGCTAGTAGCTACGGTTAAACAAATGTCAAGGCATTTTCAATAGATATTATTAACGCCGAATAATGAATATCACAGTTATACAAAGAAGAGAAAACAATGCCACACAATGAAATTCATAGGTAACATTGACTTACAGGCAAAGATATCCTCATATCCTTGGCATCCTGAATCCATAGTTCCATTGGACCAGCCAATTGAAATGGGGCGAGTACAGGCATCTGATCATCAAATTGCTGTTTCGGTAACAACCCATTTTCCTCATCGGGCCTAACCGGATGTTCCATTTGGAAAATGGGTAAATCCACATATTCCCATCTGTTCACATCCTCCAATAACTTAAAGGGCATAACCTTATTATCAATCTCCACATCGAATTCATATGCTACTGATTTCCCCACCTGGGCGTCCTCAAATCGAACCCCGATATCTTAAACTCATCAGCTTGGAACCCTAATCCTTTCACAATTGCTTCCTTCAAATCCTATAATTAAAACAAAATTTGGGGGGAAAATATTAAAATCTTAGCATCAACGAGTAAACCACATGTCAATTCATTCAATATGAACATCTTAAGAAAAAATTACATGTGAAAATCGTTTATTCCTACAACAAAATTAATGATATGAATGGGCAAAAAGTGCAAAATATTGAAAATTGAGAGGTTACCGAAATGGCTTTAGGATAGGGAGGATTGAAATCTTGGGTAGCAACCAAAGCCGTCGATTTTGAAACTCGAGTTTCAACCAAAATCAAACACAACGCCGCAGCTATAATCAGAAATCGCAGCTTCAAATCCATCAAGGATGACAGACAGAAACGAAATTCAGAACAGAAAATCAAGAGACTGTTTGATTGTTTCTTCGGATTATTGAGCAGAAAAAGGAAATTGGAATTTTTTTTTTTTTTTGAACTTCCTTTCTGTGGCGATTGGGAAATGAAATAAGAATAAAATATTGCAGAGATGTATATTGTCTGAAGGCGGTGGTTGATGACGTGCACTTGAGGACCAATAGGAATCGAGGAAGTGATTGGTCGCTTGGATTTCATTGGACAAATCAAGTACTCTGACGTGGCCTCTTTGCCACGTCGGTATCGTGGGGCCCTGGACTACGTGTTTAGACTTTAGAACGTAAATTTCGGCCAAAATGTCGGACAAACATTACGACGTTGTATGGAAGCTGGAGGAAAATGAAAAATATAGTTAATAGTGGCGTCGCCCGTACTCGAACCGGAGACCTTCAGTGTGTTAGACTGACGTTATAACCAACTACACCACGACACCAATTGCACATCTCGTTTTAATTAATAATATATTTATCATACTAGTTCCATCTTGGACTACACTTTAATGGGCTACGATTCAGCTCACAAACTGATATAGTTAAACTGAGTGACTCAAACTTGGCCCTATTTTTCATAGAACAAAGCCCGGCCCAATATAAGTGTGAGGCAAGATTACTTTATATTTAATTGGCAGTCCACAAATGAATAAAATTTAGTTTGGAAAATTTTGACATACGAGTTTATAATAGAAAAATAAGTTATCTTTCCGGATAGTTTGAATCTTACTATTTCAAATTTGAGCTAATTCAATAAACGTCAAGCGCACTAAATCTGCATGGCGATCTTCGTATTTGGAACATAACTTTTTCATCCAAAGTTCAATTGACCTGAGTCGTATTCCATTGGAAAGATAAGACAAAGTTCTACAATGTCTATTTCTGCTACTAAATGCAAATAAAGATATTTGGATGGGTTAAAATCATGTACAAGTGTAAATAATGTGTTAAAATATTGGAAATGACACGTCTTAGTATTTTGGCCATAACTCTCTCTAGAAAATTGATATTGAGGTCATTCAAGTGACTATGGAAATCTAAGAGATATATCTACAATTCAAATGAAGGACCCAAGACTAAATTCAGAAGTTTCGAGGTCGCGCGGTCGTGCACAAGAGGTGCGTGGTCGCGCGGAGCAGATAGTCAGGTGCGCGCGAACAGTGTGCGAGCACGCTGTTGGGCAATGCGCGCTCGGTGTGATGCGCGGGCGCACGCGGTAACTTCCTGAACACGAAATTCGCTATTTTCTTCCGATTTTTTTGCTCTTCCATCTTGTTTAGGACTCTAGGCTTATATATAGGACTTGGGGAGCCGTTATTTTCGACACACATTACTTCTTAGCACTTTTAGACTCTAGTTTTCTCTCTTTTCTCTTGCTTTTCAACATTGGGATTGTTTGGGTTCTTCCCATTGAAGTTATTTTTGAGGCTTAATCAAAGCGTAATATATTTTCATCTCTTTTGTCTGATTTCAATTGTTGGGTGATTATTACTGTTGCATGATGATGTTTATGATTGTTTTTCTTCCTTCAATTGAGATTATGATCCCACCCGCAAGCATGAACTAATTTCCTTATTCTAGTATTAGGATGATTTGATTCAAACAACCAAGCATGAGTATTGACTAATTGCTTTACTTGATGATTAATTGTTTGGCCAACTTTTGATTGTTTTGAGGGAATGATTGAGATCGAGAGAAGATATTATTTCTGGACTAAATTTATTTAAGGGGTAAGATATAAATTAGAAATGTATTATCTGACTTGGCTTAATGAAAATAGCAAATTATGTAGGGATACCCCTAATCTGTGAATACGTGATTTGTGAGGCCCCGAATTTTAGCAACGTGAGATACGACATTTTGTAGTGATTTATTCACTTGACTATGTATCACAAACCTATTATTAATTAAACGCGACCCGACTTTTACTTATTCTTCCAACATCAATTACGTCTTCCTCGTTTTCGAGCTTAACGATTTTATATTCACCTCTAGTATTAATACTTGATCGATTGACTACGACTTTAGAAATATTGGACCCTCGATAATTTAGGAGTATATTCCAATCCTTATTCAAATATTTCACCTTATTATATAATTCATTCTCAACCAACTTTCAATCTATTTTTTTCCCCGGAAATACATAATTGTTATTTCACATCCGTAATTTCAAATTTCTAAATATTTAATTATAGATATTTATACATTTTATTTTCCTTCAATTTTATAAAATAAAAGAAAACCAAATATTATGCCTCCTAATTTTCGAAAATACCATTAAAATGGGGAGGTTATTCATTTTTTTTTCAAGCCCGCATCTAAAAATTATCCTACAATCCCCACTATCCCAATTGGTCAAACAAATAAATTTTAAATTTCCCCCTAAAACATAGCTTTTGGCTTCATGTCCCTAGTAAAGTAATATAGTTATTTTTTTTTTACCCTAAACCCCTAATTATTCCCCACTAACTATCATTTAACTCAAACAAAACAAAAATCCTCATCCAACTCTTACAAGAAAATCGGCCACTTCAAGAATTAAGGAAAAAAAATTCATCTCATCCTCCTACAACTCTCATACTCTCTCAAAACAATCTACCCAACACTTAACACACAAACACAAAAATTTTCCTCTTCATCTTGCTCCAATAGAAAATTTCAACAATTAAGGTAAGAAAATTCTTTTCTTTCATCTTCATTTTTTCTTCTTGAAACTTTCAACATCTACCTCCAATTCCTAATATGATGAATCCATCTTGTTGAGGTACTCCTAGAGGAATTTCTTGAAGAATCAAGGGACCTAGACTTGACTACAAGTTTGTAGAAGAAACTCAAGAGGTGAGAAAATTATGGTTTAATATTTTTCCTCTTAACAACATGAAGATCTAATTTTGACTCAAGAATATGAATTTTTGGAGCTTAGGGGCTGACCTACACATCACAAGTTGAAGATTAGAAGCTTGAATGAAAATTTTCATTTTTGAGACTAATTGAAGTTATTGAGGTAAGTAGTAGTCATTTGGTCCTAATATATTTTCTTTGGACTTGAGACTTTAATTTTAACACCAAAATATGGTTTGGATACTATTTAGGGGCTGACCCCTTCAAGAGCTTGAGTCAAGAAGTTGATACAAAGAAGAAGACTCTGTTTTAAATCAACCCGAGAGAGACTACTACGAGGTGGGTGAAAAATCTTTCAAAAATACGCAAATAATTTTCATAAAATGCATGTAGTACATGAAAATATTTTAAATTACTATATATATATAATACATGTATTTTTTTTATATATATCAAGTTCAAGAAGTTGCACAAAATGAGCATGATTTCGATTTCTTGCACAATAGGGACATATATGCATCAATGTTTTAATTTCTTGCTCATCTCTTGATTAATATGTTAATAAATGTGTTATATGCTCAAAATCATGTTTTATGCTTGATATATATTCTGGAAAGTATGACCTTGTGCTCGAGTTTGAACAAATATGCCATTTATGTAATTTTTGCAAAGTTGAGGACTAAACCGTAATTTCAAAAACTATCCAAGGACCAAACTGTAAATTTCAAAATTTTGGACTGTATAAATTTTAAAATTTAATATTTTAAGTTAATAATGATAGTTTAAAGATTTTAAGATAAGAAAACCCATCCTTGGAAATTTCGGGACTCAAATGTAGAAACTTAAAAGTTTAAGGGTCAAAAATTTAATTTTAGAAACTGTCCAGGTACCTTCTGGAAATTTTCAAAAATTTAAATCCCTCAAACTGAAAAACATATATTTTGAGAAATTTTAAAAGGTTAAAGTGGTTTGGGTCGGGAAAACCGATTTTTGAAACTTTAGTACCAAAGTGTAAAAATTCAAATTGTTAAGGTTCAAAAGAAAATTTCCAGAAAATAAACATCCCAGACACCTAGAAAAGTTTTCAACTTAAATTTTATAACATTTTGAATTTATGGTTCAAGTTTCATAACAAACGAACACCAAATAAACCCTTAAGGGCAAAAATCGAATTTTGGACTAGAAAAGAAATTTCTTGAAAATTAAGGGACCTAAATCGACCCTCTTTCAAAATTGTTTTGTCCCAATATCCTACTGTTACACATGATATTTTTTAAAAAGTGGAATCACATCAAAAGCCCTCCCGGTTGTGAGATCCAAAAATTAAAATTTCAGGTTCGAATTGACGCACGGGCCGATCGTGCGTCCGTTCGAAGAAAATTTTGTCCTCTCGACTTGATGCACGGGCAGCCCGTGCGTATCCCCGCCAATAAATTACCAATCTTAACTTTCAAAATCTTATACTGCTTTATACGTATCGCCACGCTTTTACTCGACTACCTTGTTAACATTATGTGAATTTTACGAATCTAATTGCGCTTGAGTCAAATTGGTGCGTCGAGCTCACAGTTGGAATGGATATATTGGGATAGAACCGGATAGCTTGGCTGCTATTACACTCTTCGGCCCCATCGTCCTAATCCCGCAACTGAGGACGGAGTGTATAAGGGAAGCGGGTCGTAGTTTGGGTATAATCATGATTATGACACTCTGGGCCTTGCTAGCCGTAATCGTTGGAGTTGTCTCGCCCGGGTAGTAATAAGGTAGACATGGGCCTTATGCCAAACGTGCATGGGGAGTGATAAGGTAGAACAAAGGAATCGTTGTCTGATCCACATGGTTCCAATATTACTTGCTTGGGTTGGCATCACACTCCGTGCGCAACCACTACTTGCTTTGGTTGGCGTTACACTCCGTACGCAACCACTACTTGCTTGGGTTGGCGTTACATTCCGTACGCAACCACTACTTGCTTCGGTTGGCATTACACTCCGTACGCAACCATTACTTGAATTATTTGCAACGCATTCATAGTGCTTGAATGATCATGAACTATTTTCATCAAACTATATAAAGCTATATTATTTTGAATACCATGTTGCTTGTGAATTATTAGCTGTAATCATGGGAGTCAATCAAAGATTACCTCCCTTTTAGGTGTAAATCGTGATTTTAGCATTGTAAATTATAGCTTACCATATTTTGTTTAGCATTCCGATTAGTCTACCATATTTAGCTTAATTATTTACTGTACATATACAGATGTATTCATTGTTCCAATATCAATGAAAATTCATTCATTCCATAAACTTAAGATGGTATCAGCCGCATAAGGTTTCAAAAATTATGGCTTACAATGACTAATCCACAACAAGCTTTTGATGCCTCTACAACCATCACCAATGCATCATCACCATATTTTCTTCATTCTTCAGATCAACCCAATCACTCTCTGGTCGACACACCATTAAATGGTGACAATTACACTGCTTGGTGTCGTGTCGTGCAGTTACTCGTGGTGCTCAATGCCAAAAATAAACTCGGTTTTTTTTGGATCAATTCCCAAACCCACAAACCCAGATGATGCTGCTCTTTGGAGCCGCTGTTGTGACATGATTATGCCATGGCTTCTCCACTCTATCGATAAACAACTTGCCGGCAGTCTAGTTTATTGTGCCACCCCTGGTGATCTCTGGACAAAACTTCAAACCCATTTTCAACAAAGCAATCGAACCGCAATTTTTCGTATCAAACGAGATCTTGCCAATTTAACACAAGAATCCCTCTCTGTTACCCAATACTACGGTACACTGAAATCTCTTTTTGAAGAACTTACTTCTCTCCAAACTACTACTTCTTGGACTTGTGGTGCTGCGAATTGTTTTTCAGAATTCCAATCTGATGATCAGGTTTATCAATTTTTAATGGGTCTCAATGATTCTTATCATCAACTACGCTCTCAAATCTTGGCTATTGATCCCGTCCCATCTCTGGCTCGTTGTTACTCTATTACCCATCAAGAGGAAAGTCAATAACTTATGAACGTTACCGCTGCCAAATCTGATGCCATGGCTTTTGTCTCTCGAGCACCATCTCAAATTTCTTCTTCTCAGTCTCGTCAAAAAACAAATTTGGCCACCAGGATCACCGGTTTGCTCTGGTTGCAAGAAGCCAGGCCACACTCGTGATCGTTGCTTTGACAAGATTGGTTATCCGGAGTGGTGGGGGAAGAACTCAAAGACCCAAATAACAAACTCGAAGCCGACAGTGCACAACGTCATTGCTAGTTCGACAACTTCATCAACAAGTGATATCCCTGGTCTCTCATATGAGCAATATGGCCATTTGATGGAACTTTTACAACCTACGTCACAAGCTTTCTCAGGTTTATCCCCACACCATTCGTTTTCTTTACCTTGGATAATTGATAGTGGTGCCACACATATTATTACACCATCGGTTTTTGATTCTTCTAATTCTATCGCTCACCCCCTTTCTGTTAGTGTTCCTACAGGAAATTCAGTAAATGTCACCTCCACTGGAGATGTTCAATTGTCTTCATCCCTTACTTTACACAAAGTGCTTTCGGTTCCCGAACTCAAGTTTAATCTATTGTCTGTTAGTCAAATAACAAAATCCTTAAATTGTATTGTTTCTTTTTTTCCTTCTTTTTGTATTTTTCAGGACCTAACCACGAAGATGCTGATTGGAATGGGTGAAGACCGTAATGGCCTCTACTATTTCAAACCAATCTCTGCTACTTCTTTACAGACTTCAGGTTCTACTCCCTTTGAAGTGTGGCATCAACGCCTAGGGCACCCATCTCTTAATAATGTCCCTAGTTTTATTCCTCGCGCTAAAACTTTTGATGTGTGTGACAGTTGTGCTCGTGGAAAGCATACTCGTTTACCTTTTCAATTGAATTTAAATAAAAATTCTATGCCTTTTGAACGTTTATATTGCGATATTTGGGGTGGATACCATATCCCCTCTCTTTGTGGTGCACATTATTTTTTAACTATTGTGGATGAATATTCTAGGGTCACCTAGGTGTAATTGATGCATTTTAAATCTCAAACCTTATCTTGTCTTAAATCTTTTGTTGCCATGGTTCGTACACAATTTAATGCCAAAATATTACACATACGAACTGATAATGGTCAAGAATTCCTTGCACATTGTACACAAATTTTTTTTGTTTTCTGAAAATGGAATTTTACATGAACGCACTTGTGTAGAAACACCCCAACAAAATGGCGTAGCTGAACGGAAACATCGACAGATTCAAAATGTAGCTCGTTGTCTTCGTTTTCAAGCTCACCTCCCTTTAAAATTTTGGGGTGATTGTGTACTCACCGCCACTCATCTCATTAATCGCATCCCATCATCTTCTTTGCAAAATCAAACTCCTTTTGAACGTCTTTTTTAAAAAAATCCTCGTTATGAACACTTACGCGTTTTTGGTCGTCTTTGTTATGCTCAAACCATCACTGCTCATCATGACAAATTCCAACCTCGGGCTGACCCATGTGTTTTTAGGCTATCCTTCCAATCACCATGGTTACCGTCTCTTCAATCTTGAACACAAAAAAATTATAATCTCTCGTGACGTGACTTTTTTTTAGCATATTTTCCCTTTTCAAGATCGACCACCACCTACTAGTCCTTCACTTGTGTTTCCTCTACCAATATCCGACACCACCATCCCATCTAATTCTCTCACTCCCGCATCAGATCCAGTAATATTCGCACCATTATCATCATCAACTCCATTACCACCCGACCGTACTCGACGCGCTATCACACGACCAGCTCGCTTACATGATTATATATGTCCCACCTTACCCTCTACCACTACGCTCTCCACACATTCCATTACATCTTCAGGTACCGCTCATCCCTTATCTAATTTTGTTTCATATTCTAAATTATCTCCTGCCCATTATGCTTTTCTATCTGTGTTGTCTCAAACTAATGATCCTTCTAGTTATTCTCAAGCTGCCAAACATTCTCATTGGCGCGATGCCATGAAGGCTGAAATCCAGGCTCTTGAAGCTAACAACACATGGGTTCTTACCTCACTTCCTTCTGGTAAAAACCCATTGGAAGTAAGTGGGTATTCAAAACTAAACTTCGTGCTGATGGTTCCATTGAATGCTATAAAGCCCGGTTAGTGGCCAAGGGATACACTCAAGTTGAAGGGCTCGACTACCTTGATACATTTGCACCTGTCGTCAAACTTGTCACTATTCGTTGTATTCTCGCTATCGCTGCAGCTCGTCACTGGCATCTCCATCAATTGGATGTCAACAATGCCTTTCTTCATGGTGATTTAGATGAGGAAGTATTCATGACTTTACCTCCCGGATATGGAAATAAGGGGGAGTCTCGTGTTTGTCGTCTGCTCATATCTTTATATGGTCTTAAGCAGGCCTCACGCAACTGGTACTCCAAATTGTCATATGTGCTCATTTCTGCTGGTTATAGACAATCTGATGTTGATCATTCTCTATTTACACGTACTCAAGGCTCCTCATTTACTGCAGTTTTGGTCTATGTTGATGACATTTTACTTGTAGGAAATGATCTTACTGCTATCACAGATCTCAAATTTTTTTTAGCTGACAGGTTTAAGCTTAAAGATTTGGGACAACTTAAATATTTTCTTGGTCTTGAGGTGGCTCGTTCTCCTTCTAGGATTTTTCTCTCTCAACAAAAATATGTCTTGGATATTCTAGCTATTATGGCACGTTAGGCTCCCGCCCGGCTTCTTTTCCTATGGACCAACATTTGAAGCTCAAACCCGATGATGGGGCCTTACTCGTTGATCCTAGCTCTTATAGAAGGTTGGTTGGACGTTTTATTATTTGACGATCACTCGCCCATATATATCTTTTCCAGTCAATATATTAAGTCAGTTTATGCAAACTCCACGGGAACCACATTATCATGCTGCCCTCCATGTGCTTCGCTACCTGAAGAACTCACCTGGCCATGGTCTCATTTTTTCATCTGCTTGTGATTTCCAAGGTTTCGCCTATTCTGATTCTGAATTGGCTAGTTGTCCCATAACTCGTCGCTCAAACTACTGTCACGCCCCAGATGGGACGCGACGACGATCAACCACTTAAACAGAAATAAACCCAACAGTCTAGACAAATGATACAACAATCCCAAGTGAAACAGAGTCTAAAGCAGCGGAAATAAAATAAACATAAGTATGAGTTACAACTTAAAGTCTAGCAAGATCCAAATACATCCGACATAATAACCTGAATAAGTTTACAGGACAAAAACTAAAACGTAAAGTACACAATATCCAAATCTTAAATGTCAAAAGGTCATACGCCCTTAAGTACAGTCCAACATGAAAACGGAATAAAGGAGTCCAACAACAACAAAAGTAAAAGAAATAAGTCCAACAACATCAACAATAATAGAGAGCAAGTCCAACAGGCGGAGCAAGGATAATCAGTCTGTGGCCGGTTCGACATCTTCAACATAGTCCTCATCTATAAAGGTTAGAAAACAGGAGGGGATGAGACAAAAATCTCAATGGATGGGGTGATCGTGTGCAAGTGTGGCAATATATATAGTTAATGCGAGAAAAATAGTTGTATGAAAACGCGTGAGATATGATGCATGATTTCACACACAGTCCACAAGCACATGATAAATATATTTAAGTAATATACTTATGATTTAAGAAACTTGATTCGTGGTCACACATGCACTATGTGATTCAGGCAAGACAGGTAGGATTGCGTATGGAATGTAACGCCAATCATATGCAAGACAAGTAATGGTTGCGTACGGATTTGTAGCGCCAACCAATACAATACAATACAAAGCGATTTGCGTATGGATTTGTAAGCGCCAACCAAACGGGTCCGATTAACTCGGCAGTGTGTGGATCAAACATCGATTCCTTCGTTCATCCTTGTAACTCCCCGAGCAAGATGGTCCAAGACCCGTCACCTTATCGCTCCATAAGCAAAGACAAATCCACAAAGAGAGCTAGCTAGGCGGATTGTCATAATCGGGATTATACCTCAAGTACTACGACCCGCTTCCTCGACAAACTCCGTCCCTCGATTGCGGGATTTGGACGATGGGACCGGAGAGTGGAATAGCAATCGAGCTGCCGGTTCCATCCCCGACGTATCCATTCCGAGTCGTGAGCTCGACACACTAAGTTGACTCAGCAGAAAGTAAATGCAAGTTCGTAGTCAACCAGCAATCAGTATTATTGATTCAGGGAAGCAGTTCAGGAAATTTTTCGAAAATTGCGAGTGACAATTATGGCGTTGGTGGAGTTATTTGGATGAAGATGAATATCGAGAGGATAAGAAATCTTCGATATCTAGAAAGATTAGGTGGAACATAAGTCCCGTTATAGATTCGAAATCGCAAGACGAGGAAGTCGCTCCGCGATCGAGTATTAATCGGTCAAGACGATCCGATAAGTCAAGGGATTTTCGAGAAAATAAAATATTTTAATTAATTATTAAATTCATAGGGTCCACGATATTTCTTTAAAAGAAAAATAATTTGAGTTAGGTACTTGTTAAAAGAAAATTTACAATTAGCCCCGTTTTGTAAAAACCAATACTTTTGGGGTTAAAAATTAAATAAATAAATGTCCCGACCTTGAAAAATTATGAGGTCAGTTCCTAAATTCTCTAAATTGTTCAAAGATTCAGGTTTTTAAAGTTTTGAGGTCGAGTTTGTTTATAAAAATTTCACATTGGCCCCAAATTTGTTAAAATCGTCATCTCGGGCCTTAAGTTTAAAATAATTGGAACTCACAAACCGGAAGGGCTTTTAATGTGATTTCAGTTGAAAAATATTACTAAGGTCAGTGGGATATTGGGACAAAAACAGTTTTAAAACAAAATAAATATTGGTCCCTTAACTTTTGAAAATCTCATTTTTGTCCCATTTTGAAATAATTGCCTTTAAGGCTTTTAGGGGTCCAATTGTTATGAAATTTGAACCTTGGGTATAATTATGTTATAGTTAAATTAGTATTTTCAGGTACATGGGATGTATAAGTCCTGGAAATTTCATTTGGGTCCTCAAGTTTAATCTTTTACAATTTGGTCCCTCAATTTTAGTAAAATTACTTTCTAAGCTCTAAACACTTGGATTTTTGGAATACACTTAAAATATGTTATTTCCAGTCCCTTAAGAGTTAAAATTTCAAATTTTAAAATCAGGGTCTGGTACAGTTTCGAAAATTGCAATGTAGCCCTTAAACTTCTAAAATTTTATAATCTAGTCCTTGGGCTTTTAAAGATTGATTTTATTTATCTTAAAACTCTTAAAACTTTATTAAAATGTCCAAACATTTTTGAACCTGAGTACAGTCCCAAAATTTGAAAATTACAGAGGGGTCCCTTAAGTTTTATTTTCTCGCAATTAAGTCCACCAACTTTCTATTTTTGCATTTTAAGTCCAAAAATTGAAATTTAATCAATTATGCTCGACTTGTCCAGGTTATAAGTCATACAAAACATGGATTTCAAGGATCATATACATGCATGTCCATTTCATACAAGAATTCATCAAATAGAACAATAAATTGTACATGCATGCACCTAAATTTCAATAAATAGCATTTTTGAGCAACACTTGAGAATTTTCACAACTTGATACAATAATTTAACATGCAATACATAATATATATATCTCAAGTGCTCAAGATCAAAAGACTACATGCATTTAACAAAAACACCTAGAAGTTGGAAAGATTTTTCCACCCACCTTAAAAATTGGAGAGTTGTGAAAAAAAAGGATAAATTTCACAACTTGATATGAGGTCACTTAGGTCAGCCCCTAAGTCAAGAAATATCAAAAATTAAGAGTTAGAAAAATGAGTAAAAATTAAGAAGAAAAAGAGGAAGGTGAGAAAATTGGAAATACTACACTTTACCTTGTGTAGTGAATGAAATGGAACTAGTTGAAGCTTCAAAGTTGGAATTTTTGGCTCACCCTCAAAACCACTTAAGGTCAGCCCCTATTTCTCAAAAATGAAAAAGGGGTGTTAAAATTTGAAGAAAATAGGAAGAAGAAGAGAAAAGGGCTCTAGTGTCCAAATCTTACCTTGTAGACCAAATTCTCCAAAAATTTCTCTTCAAGTCTTCTAAGGTGACCACCATGCATGCATGTCCTTATGTAGGCTCCTATGTGTACCTCCAAAAGTCAAAATAAAACTTAAGTTAAGAAGAGAAGGTGATGAGTTATAGGATATCAAGTTGAATTGAAGAATAAAATTTCTTACCTTTGAGAGGGGGTGGTTCGAATTCTATGAGTTAAGTAGGAAGAATGTCTGTTTTTGTTTGAGTGTTTGAAGAAAGAGGGAGTGTTTGATGTTATGAAGGAGATGTTCTTGAAGATGTGAAGGATGTTTGAAGATATGAAGAGTGTGTTCTTGAAGATATGAAGGGGTGTTTGAAGATGTAAAGAATGTGTTCTTTGAAGATTTGAAGATGTGAATAAATTGTTCTTGAAGGTTTGAAGATATGAAGGAATTGTGTTGAAGATTTGAAGAAATGTTAGAGAGAGAAGGAGGATATTGTTAGAGAGAAGGAGGAGAATTTGCTTGATGATTAAAATGTGTTGGATGAAAATTTTTAACAAAATGTTTGAAAAAAAAGGCCTTGTGGCCGTCCACAATAGAGAGAGGGAGAGGAGAGAATTTTTTTGTTCAATTTTATGTCTAGTAATTTGTCTCTTGCATGGAGATAAAAGGGAAGTCAAAGGTATGGGCAAATGATGGGTAACGAAGGAATGTTGGGTGAGTGGGAATAAGTTGGAGAAAATAGTATTAAAGAATTGATGTATAAGATAATGTGTATAATGTTTGAATTAATGGTGTAATTATACACAAGATGACTACATAAGGTGTATATGTACAAGAGTTGGATGGTATTTCTACACCAAAATCATCACTATTTCCGTCCACTTAAGGGTATTTATGGCATTTCCATATTTTTTTTGTCCCAAATTGATGATAATAGATGAATAATATCAATCTCCAAAGTAATTAGTGATTTCCTTGATCACTTATAAGTCTCATGATCACTTATTCTAAATCAAATTCTTAATTCTATAAGGTATAAGTCTCCAAAATAAATAGTCTCTTAAAATTCTAAGGTGACTAATAAATACACAAATAATAATAATGATCATTCAAGTGATCATAAATGTGAAATAGAATTAATAAATGATTATGATCATAAGTAATAAATGAAATTAAATGCAAAATATATTTATTATTATCATTTACCCGTCAAAGTGACGCGGTAAAATAGTCGATAAAATACATAGACGATAAAAGGATCAATTACACGCTTGGAAAAATCGGGGGCTTCACAACTACAGGCTTCTTCATCACTTTAGGGACATGCCCCATTCCTTGGCGTACAAAGAAACAAATGGTTGTCTCTCGCTCATCTGCTGAGGCTGAATACCGTGTTTTGGCTTCTACAACATGTGAACTTGTTTGGCTCAAAGCTCTACTCTCTGATCTTCAAGTCTCGCATCCTGGACCCATTACACTTTATTGTGACAACCAAGCAGCTCTCTACATTACCCGTAATCCTGTCTTTCATGAACGTATAAAACATATAGAAATTGATTGTCATTTTGTACGTGACAAATTTCGCTCCGGCATTCTTCTTCCCATGCACATCTCAGCAAAGCACCAGATTGCTAACATACTCACCAAAGCTCTTGCCAAGGATCCGTTTCATCATTTTGTTCGCAAGTTGGGCATTACCAATCTTCATGCTCCAACTTGAGGGGGCGTATAGCTGTAATCATGGGAGTCAATCAAAGATTACCTCTCTTTTAGGTGTAAATCATGATTTTAGCTTTGTAAATTATAACTTACCATATTTTGTTTAGCATTCTGATTAGTCTGCCATATTTAGCTTAATTATTTGCTGTACATATACATATGTATTCCTTGTTCCAATATCAATGAAAATTCATTCATTCCATAAACTTAAGATGAATCGCGTGTGACGCACACGTCATGAATCATGCATTCGTAATATAACTATTTTTCCTGCATCTATATAAGTCACACTTACATACGATCACCCATCCACTGAGAATTTTTGTCTCACCCCACCTTTTTCAACGGCCAGTTGTTGATCGATCCACTATATTATGAAGACATTAACTAAGACGACCAAGCGACGGAGTAATCTCTAGACTCAGTTCGTCAATCTAGTCTCAAATGTTTATGCTTTGATAACGGACAATTTATTTCATTCGATGTAATAGCGGGGCGTAAGACCTCTTTCGCTTAGACAATTGGATTGTAATAGTATTTTCCGCTGCGACTATTGACTTTGTTTTCAAGAAGTAATGATGAACTATGTCTATTCGGGAATTAATGTTGCTCAAGTACTTGGTGGATTATATTCTTAAAAGGGAGATCTGGCGCAAGTTAACCGTTGTGTAGTGGCTCCAAATTTCTGGGGCGTTACATGAGTTATCATATCTAGACTTAGTTTTTACCTGTTTGTTATAGTTGTTTACCACATGATCAATTAGTTGATATTCTGCTTGCAAGTTTGATCAGATGATTCCGAAATCCAAGACTTTCATCCATATCGTTTTTCTTCGGGTTTAATTATGTTGAGTTTTAATTGGTCTTTTTACTTATGTTTCTTTAGTTAATTAAAAATCACAAATTTGGTTAGAATGTTTAGTATTTATTTTCTGTTTATTGTGATACATAATAATTATTTGCCGGCTAAGTCTTCCTTGAGAGACGAGTTGTAGTTAACTTTCTACCCTACAATTGATCTTGTTCTCTTGCGAGGATTGTTAGACTTTTATAGGTGTTTAGCGGTCGAACATTTATTACTAGTAAGAAACATGTGCGTCACACGTGATCCCATTGGCTTTATTAAATAATTATATTATTAAATATTTTTATTGATAAATATTAAAATAGCTTACTGTACTTAACCAATGAATATATAATAACTAAATAATCAAACTATTAAAAGAAAATCTTTAAAGTATTTTAATATAGATTTTGTTTTCATAAGTATAAATCGATATGAATGATTAAGTAAATCTTTTAAAGAACTCAAGCCAACAAAAAAATTTAAAATTAATATAACAACAAAATCAGTTCATATATTAGCTTACAATCATATTAATCAATCTTTTGTTATATTTTAATGGCTATGAACGTCTTTTTGTTAATTAATTTCAGAAGTCTTTTAACATAATTAGATGCATTATGCACGATTATTTGGTAATTTATAAGCTACGTATTGATATATCGTTATCACATCAATAAAAAATTTAAAATTGATATAAATTACTTATTTACCAAAAACTCAGGCATAACCTCATGATTTTAGTTGTAATTTTAATTTATAAAAAAATATAAAAATTAAATATTAATATTACTTGGTGCGATTGTGTGTTTCTTTCACTCTATATAACTACTTTGGTTAACGAAATGTAACTCAAAACAAATATTGTAAATAAAATATATGGACAAAAAGGAAAACTCTTTTCATATATAATCTTAATTCTGCTTCCAAAGTGAATATTTTTATTAAAAACTCAAACTTTAAGTTATTGCAATCTATCTATTTTGAGTGTTGTATTTAATATAATAAACCTTAATCCAATACATATGAAAATTAAAACATTATTGCCATTTTTCATCAAAAAAAACAAACATTATTGTCATCTAGAGTCATGTTTTAAATAAAACTATAAAAAAAATGATAAGTTGAAATCTAAATTTTGAAACTCTATCCAATTGCATATAAAATATATCCACTTAATAAATAATAAACCAAAGATAGTCTTAAAAAAACCAGTTATCAAAATTCATATTGAGTCAAAGTACTTCAATAGTAAAAGATAATACTAATAAACTTTATACTTGAAAATTACTTTGCAAAAACTTATGTTATTTAAAAGAGACACTAACTCAATTAGTTTTAGAAATATACATTATGATATTAGCGATGATACGTGCAACTGAATTTGACTCTTTGCGTTTGTTATTAAATTTTTAATATTTGTAAATTTTTTAAGCATATAATTATACAATTTTAACTACTCTTAATATGCTAAAATTAATCTATATTTATTTTATTTTTGAAGAGACCCCCAAACTGTAAAATTAATCTGAATTATTTAATTTTTAAATAACACAATTTATTGTAAAATATAATTACCCATTCATTTTCATAATTTAATGTCTCTGTTGAAGAAAAAAAAAGATATTTTCTACTTTAATCTCTATTTAAATTTTTTATTGAAATTTTTATCAAATAGGAAATTATACTTGCCAAAAATTAAGATTTCAAGTTGTAAATAATCCCTTAACTATTCTTTTATGCCTCCTTAGGTCCAAAGAATTCTTATAATTGGACATTAAATGTGGTCACTTCATTCTAGTTTAGTATGGTGTATAGTTTAATATAGTTATTTTGATATATAAATAGTATTATTTATCTTTGTATTATGACCTACATTAATTTGTAGTTTAAGAAATACCAAAGTTTGACACATGTATCAAATTATTTCATATTAAATTAATTTATTTTTATTAAAATTTCATATGACACTTTTCATTCGTGATTCTTGTCATAATGTTTATCTTATTCTTCATTTTGCCAAATCTAAGATATTGTATACCTGTATTTTGTAATAAGTATTGTTTTTGTGATTGAATCTTTATAAACTTTTTAAAGGTGTGATTTTTAAGTAATTTTTTTTATATATCGAAAATGGCATAGTATATATAATTATATGAATGTTTGACACATATATCATTTTTAACTCTTTAGTTTTAATCTTTCAACTTTTTATATGTTTTATTTGGTTAAACTTGAAACTATCTATTAATAACATAAATTTAAAAATTTGAACTAAATCCCATCATATAAATAAAATATTTTTAAAGGAATGTAAAAGAATGAGTTTATAATAAACTAGTGTTTAACCCGTGCGATGCACATATGTATATTTGTGAGGCCTCTATTTTGTACTGTGACGTGTGCATTTTCCTAATAATTATACGAATTATATCTCCTGCATCATAATAACTTTGATATAACATCAAACAATAGACATGAAATATTATTTAATGTTTTTTATTGATGAAGTCAAAAAAGAAAATAATATCATACTTCATAATTATAAATAATACATTCAAGGCTGTGTATTTGTGTTCCATCTTCGAAAATAATTTTTTCATGGAACCGCACAGGCGCACCTATATCGCCTTGTTTCATTTTAATCATGTCTAGATTTTTAATTAATAAGTGTAAAAATTGGTGTCATACTTTTTTTCAAGGTTATAGTAGTAAATTCGAATGAACATTTATTTTCCAAAGTTGTTTGTATATATAAATTGGTGGCAAAGATTTTTGCAAAAGCTCATTATAAAATAAATAAAAATTTAACACGTGTGTATAAGATAATAGGAGAACTAAGTACAATAATTAATGAAATAATAGTCAACAAAGTAAAGTTTTGACAATATTATTATTTTTATTAGATTTATTTTTTGGACATATTTTTTATTTTTGCTGATTTTACAATGTAATTTATTTATTCATGTTATTAAGTCAATAATTTAATTTTTTTTTGAAATTTAGTTGTGGAGATTTGTATTGTACTATTTGTGATTTTTTCTATTTATTATGTTTTATTCGAGTTCTCATATTTGGTATCAGGATGGGCGATGCACGAATTGTATTTTTACAACAATAAGTTTTAGTGATTGTATATTTTTCAGAATTTCTATAAATAAAATAGAAATTTAATTAATTTAATTATAAATCATACAATTAAACAATATAAAAATAAATTATTATATTAAAAACCCTATTTAATGACAATAAATTTGGTTGATAATAAATTTTGTGAATGTGAACTGTATCTATTTATTGAACATGTTTATCTATAAGAAAGTAACAATTTTTTTCAAAAAACAATACAATTTCCCAATGCTAAATATTAATGTATTATACTTTCAATACAATCAACAAATAAATTCATTTCAAAATCCAATATTTTTTAGGGTTTAAAAAGCTAAACAATTGTTAGAATTATTAAAAAATTAAACAAAAGTCTCCTTTCATATTTAGCAACATAATTTAAGGGGAAAATGAAACATTTCAAAAAATAAAAACTATTCTATTTTTATATATGTACATATATCAAAAACTATCAAACAAACAACTTCATATCCAGTAGTCAAAATGTACAACTTTAAAAGTTGAATATTAAAATAAACTAATATATATCAAAAAAATCTATTAACATGAAAAGTATGTTAATAAATATAAGAAGTAATTTTCTATATACATTATTATGAAATTAAATAAAATTTTTATTTCTTCTTACATGAATATATATAATTATAATGTTATGTATGGATATATATAATATATAAATAATATTTGGATACATATTTTGAGATATTTTCTTCAATTAAAATAAATATTTTTTTGATTGAATTTAATCAACTTAAATACAATTCTATATAATTATAAAGAAATGAGATATATTCAAATATAAACTATACATGTATTATAGATAGTCAAAATACATGGATATACAAATTGGTGTCCAGTAGCTCAGATGCATAATTTTTAAAGCCAATTATAAAATAATGAGTAAATGTATCATATATTTTATTTTATTTATTATGTTTATTTTTTTATCTTATATATGCAATATAGATGTGAAACTGAAGAATATAAAAATGATAAATGGATATATTATACGTAAAAAATTGATATAAAACAAAAAAAATATTAAAATTTAAAATAAAAAAATGTAATAATTAATGCAGTACACACATAGATTTGGAAAGCTTATATAACTCTATCTTTTTATATAACTTTAAATATTGATTTATTTAAATAAAGTTGACCACCAAAGATAATAAAATCTCATATTATTAATTAAATCCGAAAAGAAAAAAATTTTATTTGTTTTAGAAACTGAAAAATGGGTGGGAAAAGTAAGAGTTACTATTCGAAGAATAGTCTCTTATTATATATATAGATTTTGAAAAAAAAAGAGAAATAATTTTTACATTGACTATGTAAAAAGAATACTTTTGTCGAATCAAAAGTTTCAAAAAAATCATCCGACATGTGCACATTTTTAGTATAAGTATAGATAGATAGCTGAAAAAAGTATAAGTATAGTATATATATTTAGATATTGATATAGATATAGATGAAAAATATTGTTTAAATATATTTTGTTTGGTCATTGAATTTAATCATAAGTATCATATTGATTTTTAATATTTGTAAGTTTTTAGTGGTGTAATTTTTTAACTGACAATCAAGTCATGTTACTGAAAAAATCAAATTCATATTATATTAAAAGACTTCTAATTAAATGTTATCTTGAGTGCATATATGCCAGTTTTAACTCTATCACACATAATTTTTCTTTTAATTGATAATTTATATCATTATTTTTGTTGTGTTAAAATCATTGTTCGACCGCTAAACACCTATAAAAGTCTAACAATCCTCGCAAGAGAACGAGATCAATTGTAGGGTAGCAAGTTAACCACAAGTCGTCTCTCAAGGAAGACATAGCCGACAAATAATTATTATGCAACACAATAGACAGAAAATAAAACCTAAACACTCTAACCAGATTTGTTGGTTTTAAATAAACTAAAAGAAAATAATTAAAAAAATGAATTAAAACCATGCACTAATAAACTAGGAGAAAAATATATGGAAGAAAGTCTAGAATTATGGATTCATCTCATCAAACTTGCAAGCAGAATATCAATTAATTGATCATGCGGTTAACAAATATAACAAACATGTAAAGACTAAGTCTAGATCTGATAACTCATGTATTCACAGATTAGGGCTATCATAACATAACTTGCTATTTTCATTAAACCAGGGTTAGATAATACATCTCTGATTCATATCTAACCCCCTGAATAAATTTAGTACAGGAATAATATCTTCTCTCCATCTCAATTATCCCCTTAAACAATCAAAAGTTGATCAGACAATCAATTTATCAGATAAAGCAATTTATTCAGGAAAACAGATTAATTAATCAATACTCATGCGTGTTTGTTTGAATCAAATCATCCTAATCCTAGAACAAAGAAATTAGTTCATGCTTGGGGATGGAATCATAATCTCAATTAAAGGAAAGAAAATAATCATAAACATAATCATGCAACAATAATAATCACCCAACAATTAAAATCAAACAAAAGAGATGATGAAATCTTACTCTTTGATTAAGAAGCAAAATAACTTCAAGGGGAAGAACCCAAGCAATCCCAATGTTGAAAAGTAAGAGAAAAAATACCAAAAACTAAAGTCTAGAAGTGCTATGAATGAGAGTGTCATATGGAATGATGAATTTTCTTGCATAGCCTTGGGTCCCTTTTATAGATGCTCGGAGAGGTCATTTGCAGAGTTTGAGTATGAAAATGAGACCAATTCAGCCTTAGTTAGATCGCACGCTCGTGTAATCCCACACGGCCGGGTCGTGCGATCAGAATTTGATCTTGGTGTCTTCTTGAAAGTTGTATATCTTTCTCTTAGCTTTCCATATCCACTTGAATCACCTCAATATCAATTTTGTAGAGAACATTAAGGCCATAATACTAAATCCTACCAGTGCTGGAAACTGTTAGCGCGTTTTGACGTTTTTGAAGGAAATTTCCTTTTGTTTGACCTTCCATGCTTCTCTCCTTCATATTTTTGTTCGACCGCTAAACACCTATAAAAGTCTAACAATCCTCGCAAGAGAATGAGATCAATTGTAGGGTAGCAAGTTAACCACAAGTCGTCTCTCAATGAAGACTTAGCCGGCAAATAATTATTATGCACACAATAAACAGAAAATAAATCCTAAACACTCTAACCAGATTTGTTGATATTAAATAAACTAAAAGAAAACAATTAAAAAGATGAATTAAAATTGAGCACGAATAAACTTGGAGAAAAAGATATGGAAGAAAGTCTAGGATTATGGATTCATCTCATCAAACTTGCAAGCAGAATATCAATTAATTGATCATGCGGTTAACAAATATAACAAACATGTAAAGACTAGGTCTAGATCTGATAACTTTCGTATTCACAGATTAGGGCTATCCCAACATAATTTGCTATTTTCATTAAACCTAGGGTTAGATGATACATCTCTGATTCATATCTAACCCCCTGGATAAATTTAGTCTAGGAATAATATCTTCTCTCGATCTCAATTATTCCCCCAAAACAATCAAAAGTTGATTAGGCAATCAATTATCAGATAAAGCAATTTGTTCAGGAAAGCAGATCAATTAATCAATACTCATGCTTGTTTGTTTGAATCAAATCATCATAATCCTAGAACAAGAAAATTAGTTCATGCTTGGGGATGGGATCATAATCTCAATTGAAGAAAAGAAAACAATCATAAACATAATCATGCAACAATAATAATCACCCAACAATTGAAATGAGACAAAAGAGATAAATAATTCTTACTCTTTGATTAAAAAGCAAAAATAACTTCAAGGGGAAGAACCCAAGCAATCCCAATGTTGAAAGCAATAGAAAAATACCAAAAAACTAGAGTATAGAAGTGCTATGAATGAGAGTGTTGTATGGAATGATGAATTTTCGTGCATAGTCTTGGGTCCCATTTATAGATGCTTGGAGAGGTCACTTGCAGAGTTTGAGTAGGAAAATGAGACCAATTCAGCCCCAGTTACGTTGCACACCCGTGTAATCCCACATGTCCGGGTCGTGCAAACGGAATTTGATCTCAAGGTCTTCATGAAAGTTGTATATCTTTCTCTTACTTTTCCATAGCCACTTGAATCACTTCAATATCAATTTTGTAGAGGAAGTTATGGCCAAACAACTAAACCCTGCCAGTGCTAGAAACTGTTAGCGCGTTTTGACGTTTTTGAAGGAAATTTCCTTTTGTTTGACCTTCCATGCTTCTCTCCTTTATATTTTTGTTCGTACATTAGCTCTTGACCTATACTTTGGAACGTGATATCTCTTTTTATCCAAGTTAGCTCTATTTTCTGCAAAATTCACAAGAGTTTGCAGTATCACGCCCAACAAGGGGAACCAAACAAAACACACTGAATATGCGTGCAAATGCATCAAATATATGTCATATTAAACCCTCAAATACACGTAAATTTTACACTCATCAAAATCGCCCAAACTTAAAACATTGCTCGTCCTCGAGAAAATTTATAAAAACAATATAAGGGGTAAAAACGAATGAACACCCAAGAACACCATGAACATTAAATAGCATTTGACTTCATATTTAAGAAAACCATGTAATGCATAATCAAGAAGTCATCATTTATAAACTCGGCATAATCAATACTCTCTTGGGTACTCGACATCGCGAATCACAAGGAGATAGTGTATCACTCGACTCTCAGAAGTGTATGGATAGTGTTTACGCTCAAATTCAATTCAGTGAATGTAGAACTACCATAGGCTTGCAAATCGTCTAACATCTCGACCACTTTTTTGTGCACAATCTAAGAATCAAAAAGGACTTTTATTAGGTTGTAATGTAGGCTCTTTGGTAAGGGTAGGGAAATTTGGATTAAGTGACTTGACTTGAGTAGATAGAATTTAAGCATACAGACTTGCAATTCACCAACCCAATAATATCAGCTTTTATTTTTTCAACTCAATTCCACCCTTATTTCTCCTTTCTTTTTTCTTTTTCATTCCTAGCCTTTTTGCCTTTCTTCTTTTTCTTTAGCCTCAAGCTCTCATTTTTCACAATT
Source organism: Rehmannia glutinosa (assembly GCA_016081115.2). Taxonomy (NCBI): domain Eukaryota; kingdom Viridiplantae; phylum Streptophyta; class Magnoliopsida; order Lamiales; family Orobanchaceae; genus Rehmannia; species Rehmannia glutinosa. The sequence goes on from CM071927.1 coordinate 9,005,201, forward strand.
TTCAAAATTTTTTTTGTGCTCGATTTTATATAAAAAAAAAATTTCAGAGATTTTGTTTCTTTTTCAAGCTTCATGTACTTTTTTTTCATTTACCCAGATACTGCTCATCCCTCTTTCTTTTGCCAACTTCCTCTCTTTTCATAAATTTTTACCACATCTCCCCCAAACTTATTCATTTTCTATAAGGTCAAGAAATTTTAGGGATAAAAACATGTAAATTTTAAAGATCAATGTGGTTCACAATAAAAGTTTTGGCTCAAAATTGGCTAACTATGGAATCATGAGTTCATAGGTAGGCTTTTTAGGCTAAGTAGGCTAAACAAAGATGGCCTTAGATCATTTTCAAAAATTGCACACACACATGGCTTCAATGAATATACCAGAGCTAGTTCTAGAGTTCTATCAATCATGCATGACACACTCACGAAAAAAAAATAAGTCTGCATAATATAAAATAGTTTAAGGTACAAAAGCTCACAGGCTTATTTTTCGCAACATGCTCAAAAACCAAATTTTCTTAACACATGCCAAGTAAATAAATTTTTCTCCTAAGAATTTATTACATTATCCCCAAGTAAGTTATCCCATGCCATAAAATATTCATAGTAAAATCATAGGGAGCTGGGCATAAAAACTGAATTAAAACCACACACAAAAGCAATAAAATGTGCTAACGCGGTAAACTTGCTAAAACAAAAAAACAAAAAAAAAACAGGAAAATTGAGTTTTTTTTTCCGAAAATTAACAATGCAAGCGCTTCTACATGTAGTCCTAAATGCATGCAAAATGCAACAGTACTAGATTACGCATTCTTGACAACCCCTCCAAACTTAAAATATGCTTCGTCCCGAACATATGAGGAAATTATCAAAAGAAAGAGGAATGCGTAATAAATACTTACATGGATAGTTTCGATGAAGCCGGGAGCTCGTCGTCGATTAAATCAAGGAGTAGATCGTACGATCGGGTCGTGTGCGTCCACATGCCCGTGTGCGTCTTTTTTTTTTTAAAATTATTTTCGTTTTTTTTAGAATTTAAATTTTTTTTTTGTTTTTTTTTTCAGAATTTATTTTTTTTTTGTGTTTTTTTTTTCAATTTTTTTTTCCAGAATATATTTTTTTTTTCATTTTTTTTTCCAGATTTTTTTTTTCAAATTTTGTTTTTTTAAAAATTATTATTTAATAACTATTATACTTACATGAATAGAAAAAGAACTCAAACAAACCATTGGATACAGTTAGTCGAGAAAATAAAAAAAATGGGAAAAATTTGGGTTGCCTCCCAATAAACGCTTATTTAACGTCTATCATGTGGTTCATCTGTATCAGTATCATCTATGCCTCGACTATCGTCCCCCAAGGTAGTAGGCTGAGGTCGGTAGGCGCCATCCGGGTTCCATTTATGGTTGTTAAAACAGTTGCGAGTGGTAGGATCCCGAAATTCTCCTGCCTTAGTTAAAAATTCTGAACCGAGCAGACTTTCCTTAGTAATAAAAGTTCTTTCTACCTCATGATAATTAAGGCTAGTGACATCAGAAATTCCAAAATATAGGGCAATAAGTGACACAAAATGGCCCATCCCCAATTTGTATGTACTCTTCTTTTGAATCCGATAAAATGTATCAAACACAAAAGTTGTAGTGCATATTTGGGTACGGGACTTAGCGCAATACATAAAAAATAATTCCGGGCATGTCACTTTGTTACTTTCATATTTCCCAAATAACTGATGTGCGAGAAATTTATGAAACAAATACGTAGCCCGGTCTTGAATGAACCCGCTGGGCGTCCCCTTACTCGAAAAATTATCGAAATCAGTCAATTCCAACCAAAATTGTTTTGCATTAAACGCGTTCGGGATAGATCGCACTCCTCTAGTAGAAAATCTAAAAATCGATTTCATGACTCTATAATCCACTTTATATTCAACCCCAAGTAAACGACAAGTGAAGTCCGTTAAGTGTGTGTCAGAAAAATAAAGTGTAGTATAAAATTCAACAACCAATTCCGAGTATGCAACACCCGTCAATTTAATAAATTTTTTCCAACCCAAAGTCTCAACAAGAGTCAAGAAGTCACCTTTCAACCCCAAATCATCCGAAATTCGTAAATTTAGAAGGTGAGAAGCAGTTACCTCGCGTTGACTAACCCGTGTATACCGTTGCCCCTCTTCCTCGGAGTAGATTAGGAAGGAGGCGTCGAATTGTTCGGCCAAATCAACCGGGACCATTGGAGTGTCCTCTTGAGCCGTGGAAGTCCCCTCTTGTGCCCTTTTTCCTTGATGTGATGCCATTGATGGAAGATACACGCTTAATCGGAGTGCTTTGATGTCGTGGAGATCGAATTTGTGTATAGTCAAAATTTGAAGAGGGTTTGGAGAGGATTTGCAATTGAAATTTTGAGCCAAAATTCGCCCCTGTTCGTCTGATAATGTTGTTATCTGTTCTAGGTGTGCGTGCGTGCAGTATTGCGTGGCTTGGTGCACGTCGCACACCCCCCTGCGCGCGAGTCCAGTGCGGCTCCGTCTGTCTGTTGCGCGTTCGCGCATATGTGCGCGTCCGCGCAAGTCCTGTTTTTTTTTTTTTTTATTTTTTTCTCTTTTTTTTTAACTTATACAAGAAGGAGAAAACTCAATTAAACCATTAGATATGGTTAGTCGAGAAAATAAAAAAAAATAAAAAGAATATAAAAAGGGAAAAAAATTGGGTTGCCTCCCAAGAAGCTCTTATTTAACGTCTTTAGCTTGACGATACCTGAGTACGGTTCTTAAGTGACATCTTCGAGGCCTATGCTCTCAATTATTTCAGCCCGAGATATCCCTTTAAAATATGGCTTAACCCGATGACCATTCACCTTGAAAGATTCATGCGTCCTTGGATTAAGTAGTTTTACCGTTCCGCAAGGGTATACCTCTTCGATCTCAAATGGCCCATTCCATCTTGATTTTAGTTTCCCTGGAAATAACCGCAATCGTGAGTTAAATAAAAAGGACCTTCATACCTGGTGCAAGCTTTTTATGGATAATCCTTTTATCGTGCAATCGCTTGACTTTATCTTTGTATATTCGCGTATTTTTATATGCATCATTACGAAGCTCGTCAAGTTCAGACAATTGCAACTTCCTTTCGACTCCTGCTTTGTCCAAGTCGAAATTTGTTGTTTTGATAGCCCAATATGCCTTGTGCTCCACTTCAACTGGTAAATGACACGCTTTCCCGAAAACTAGTCTATAGGGGCTCATTCCCAAAACTGTTTTATAAGTTGTTCTGTATGCCCATAGCGCATCATTTAACTTGGTAGCCCAGTCTTTCCTTGTAGGGTTTACTGTCTTCTCCAGAATCCTCTTTATTTGTTTGTTGGTGGTTTTACTTGCCGGAAGTTTGAGGATGATAAGGTGTAGCTACCTTATATGTGATACCATTTTTCTTCATCAGTTTTTCGAACAATTTATTGCAAAATATTTTCCCCATCGCTAATGATAGCTCTTTGAATCCAAACCCGCATAAAATATTTTCCTCGCACAAACTTGATGACAAGTGTTAGCATCGCATGTCCTCGTGGGGATTGCCTCAACCCAGGACACATATTCAACAAAGAACAAATATATATTCATAATCAAAAGACTTATGGAAGGGCTCATGAAATCAATACCCCACACATCAAATATTTCAATTACAAGTTACTATTCGAGGCATTTCATTCCTCCTACTAATATTTCAGTTCTTTGGCATCTATCGCATGTCACCAAAAATTATGTGCGTCTTTGAACAATGTTGGCCAATAGAGTTCGATCAGTAGAAACTTAAAGGCATTTTACGGCCTCCAAAGTACTCCACCACAATGCATTTCATGACAAAATTCCAAAACATCATTTTGTTTGTCTTCGTGAATACATCTTCGGATAATTTCATCCTTTGCATTCTAAAACGGTATGGGTTATCCCAAAAGTAGAACCTACAAGTAGATAAAAATCTTTTCTTTTCCCGAAATGAAAGGTTAGTTCTCACAATTCCACATGCAAGATAATTCACAATGTCGGCATACCAAGGAATTGAAGTAACCTCAAATAATTGCTCATGGGGAAAGAATCAATTATATGCTCATTTTTATGAGAAGCAAGAGTATCATCAAGAAGAGTGAGACAAGACAAGTGATCTGCTACTACATTCTCGCACCCTTTTCTATCTTTTATTTCAACATTAAATTCTTGCAACATCAAAATCCACCTTTGAATTAACTAGGTTTAGCTTGTGGCTTACTCAATAAGTAACGCAGGCGTGATCACTATGAATAATTACCTTAGACCCAACAATGTAAGATTCGAATTTATCCAAGGAGAAAACAACAACTAATAGTTCTTTTTCAGTGGTAGTGTAATTTACTTATGCATCATTAAGAGTCAAACTAGCATAGTAAATCACATGGAGCAATTTATCAATTCTTTGTCCTAAGATGACCCCTACATCATGATTAGACGCATCACACATAATTTCAAAAGGCAATGACCAATCAGGAGCAACAACAACAGGAGCAATTATCAATTTCTCTTTTAATATGTTAAAACCATTCAAACATTTTTCATCAAAATCAAAAGGGGCATCTTGAGCAAGCAATTTACAAAGAGGTTGACTAATTTTTGAAAAATCCTTAATAAACCTTCTATAAAATCCAGCATGCCCAAGAAAACTCCTAATGCCCTTAACATTAATGGGAGTAGGTAATTTTTCAATAACATCAATTTTGGCTTTATCAACCTCGATCCCTCTTTTTGAAACCACATGGCCTAAAACAATTCCGCTTGTCACCATAAAATGGTTTTTTCCCAAGTTAAAGTTAAATTGCATTCAATGCATCGTTCAAGAACCTTAGCCAATTTATTAAGTAAATCAGAATAAGAGGATCCAAATACAGAAAAATCATCCATAAATACCTCAATGAAGTCCTCAACCATGTCAGAGAAAATTGAAAACATGCACCTTTGGAAAGTTGCTGGCGCATTGCAAAGTCCAAAAAGCATTCGTCGAAATGCAAAAGTCCCAATCGGGCATGTGAAAGTAGTTTTTGCTTGACCCTCCGGTGTGATGGCCACTTGATAATAACCTGACAAACCATCCAAAAAACAATAGAAACTATGTCCTGCAAGTTTGCCAAGCATTTGATCAATAAAGGAAGCGGGAAATGATCTTTTTAGTAGCAACATTTAACTTCCTATAATCTATGCACATCCTCCATCCAAATCGTGGTCCTAAAGGGGAATAATTTCACCCTTTTCGTTCTCTACAATTGTTATCCCACTCTTCTTTGGCACAACATGCACCGGACTCACCCATTCACTATCCGTAATTGGGTATATCACCCCTTCAGCTAGGAGTTTTAATACCTCTTTTTTCACTACTTCCATCATAACGGGGTTCAATCTTCTTTGAGATTCTCTACCAGGCTTAACTCATTCTTCTAGAATAATTCTATGCATGCATGTAGCAGGCTAATCCTTTGATATCACTCAACCCCATCCAATTGCATTTTTAAATTTTCTAAGCACCACCAACAATTCTCCATCTTCTTCTTTAGAAAGTACAACAGAAATAATCACCGGCTTCTGCTCACCTACTTCTAAAAATACATATTTTAAATGTTTAGGGAGTTCTTTCAATTCCAGTTTTTGTTGAGGTTTATTATCCACATCTTCTAACGCGAATATTTTCTTCACCCCTAATTTTAGGCTTGCCCATCGTCTTCCATGACGTCAAAAATATCATCCGCTTTCAAGAAATAAAGTGTCAAGACTATAATCACGCAAGGAGGTGTTTTATTCGCCCATCAATTAAATCAACGAAAGAGCAATTTTCAGGGATGCATGCAAGGGGATAGGTTTAGTATCAAAAATAGAGAAAGTCAGCGTTTTCGAGAACATCATAGTCATGCTTTATTTTTAACATCAATAAGTGTGTGCGTGGTGGCCATAAATGGGCGGCCTAATGAAAGTGTGTGCTCATTATCTTGATTTTGCACTTCCCTACTTCTAATACAACAAAATCAACAGGGACAATGAGACCACCCACTTTTACCAAAATATCTTCAATAATACCTTTAGGGTCCGAATGGACCTATCGTAAGTTGAAGACACATTACAGAGGGCCGGTTCCCTAAATCAAGTTATTTAAAAATAGAATAAGGCATCGATTGATCCAAGCCCCAAATCGAGCATCCTAAGTTTTCTTACCATTTCCCATTGCAATTTTAATAACAAAACTACCTGGATCTCGTTGTTTTAGGAAGCGGTCTTTGTGGAATCGCGCTTGCCACTTAAAACTATTACCTTCTCATTGTCGCCAAATTTTCTTTTGTTGGATGCGAGTTCTTTGAAAAATTTGACATAAGTCGGCACATTTCTTATAACATCTAGCGAGGTAAATTATCATTAACCTTAGATAACATGTTATAGAAATCCAAGAACTCGCTTATCCTGTTTTTCATCCCCCGGCGACTTGGAAAAAGGAATTGGAGGTTTGTAAAGATTGTTGGTTTTGTGCAAGACAGATTCCTTACTCCACTCTTCTTCCTTGTGCATGGTTTTTGAATTTGACGCATTCTCGATCTCCTCGTCACCTACAGGGTTAGTCAAAGCAGCAGAAAATGGAATTTCAACTTTGGTATCAATAATCTTACCACTTCGTAACATGATGAGGGCTTGGGCTTGTTCTGGTTGGCTAGGTAGCTTTCCTTTATTTACCACATGTTGAGCAATTTCACCCATTTGGGTGGCTAATTGACTAACTTGGGTTTCAAGACATTTGAATGAAGCTTCCACAGACTCAAACCGCTGAATGTTGGCCTCTTGAGTTTTCTTACTAACCTGAATGAACGAACTCAAACTTTTCTCAATCGATGGAGGCCGAGATTGATTTGATGAATGACCTTGGGGAGGTGGCCTCAGATGGATTTGAGATGGATTTTGCGAATTTCCTCAACTGAAGTTTGGATGATTCCGCCAACCTGGGTTGTAAGTCTGAGCGTAGGGATCATTACGAGGCCTTTGCTGAAAATACTGGATAGCGTTAATGTCCTTAACCTATTGATCAACCACCATATTACAAACATTAGCCCCATGACCAAATTCACCACAAATTCCGCATGACTCGGCAAAGGGAGGGGCGTTAGATGGATGTCCCCGTGTAGCCAACAATTGAACTTGTTTAGTCAACTCAGCCAATTATTTTGTCACATCGTAACTTGGTGCTATTTCATTCACGGTAGCCCGCCTCGGGCACTTTTTTGTTGGGAGTTATCACTCATCATCTCTAGAATATCATAAATTTCCTGGGTTGTGTGCACACCCATATCACCCCTTCAAAGATTGTCAACCATATATTGAAAGTTATGTGATAATCCATCATAGAAAAATTAGTTTAACAATTCCAATGGGTAGTGATGATGTGGGCATTTAGTCTGTAAATCTTTGAAGCGATCCTAGGCCTCATGAAAAGGTTCACCTTCCATTTGACAAAAGGTAGCTATCTTACTCGTAGATCCAGAAGTTTTTCGATGAGAGTAATACTCCGCCATGAACTTATTATATACCACCTCCCAAGTAGTAAGAGAGTTGGGAGGTAGAGACAAGCCATATTTTTGCCCGATCATTTAGAGTATATGGAAAGCAGCGCATCCTTAGCTGATCCCCATTCAAATCCTACAGAGGAAAAGTTTGAATGACAGAATAGAATTCCATAAAAAGATGGTAACTGATTGAAGTGTATATTTTTTAGCTCATAGTTCCGTGCTGCTTGTCCCAGTGATGCAAGAGGTCGCGATTCGATGATGGGCGCGTGAACTCATGCATCGAAGGCTTGCGTGCCTCCGCGTTGTTTCTATTTTGATTGTCACCCATTCTTTCGCGTCTATTTGTTCTTCCTTTGGAACGTGGTCCTGAGAATCCTCGCTATTAACCAAATAATTGTCTCCCTGTTCTTATACGTCTTGGAATGCGGTGAATGTCGTCTACTAAAAGGTGCAAGATCCGCATTGAGATTCCTACGACCTTGCATAAACAAACTTAGGAAAACAAATCAAACGCAAGTGGAATAAGGGTAAAAATCAAAAAGCAAACAAGAAGAAATCCTAAACTAAAAACACGGAAAATAGACACAATAATTATTACGCCTAAAGTCTTCCCCAGCAACGGCTCCAAAATTTTATTTGACCGCTAAACACCTAAAATAAATCTAGCAATCCTCGCAAGAGAATGAGATCAATTGTAGGGTAGCAAGTTAACCACAAGTCGTCTCTCAAGGAAGACTTAGCCGTCAAATAATTATTATGCTTCACAAATAATAGAAATTAAATCTTAAACACTCTAACCAGATTTGTGTGATTTTTAATTAACTAAAAGAAAAACAAGTAAAAAGATGAATTAAAACTAAGCACGATTAAACTTGGAAAAAAAGATATGGAAGAAAGTCTAGGATTATGGATTCATCTCATCAAACTTGCAAGCAGAATATCAATTAATTGATCATGTGGTTAACAAATATAACAATCATGTAAAGACTAGGTCTAAATCTGATAACTCTCGTATTCACATATTAGGGCTATCCCAACATAATTTGCTATTTTCATTAAACCTAGAGTTAGATAATACATTTTCGATTCATATCTAACCCCGAATAAATTTAGTCCATGAATAATATCTTGATCGATCTCAATTAACCCCTCAAACAATCAAGAGTTGGCCAAACAATCAATCAACAAGTAATAATTTATTCAGGAAGCCAGATCAATTAATTAATACTCATGCTTGTTTGTTTGAATCAAATCATCATAATCCTAGAACAAGGAAATTAGTTCATGCTTGGATATAGAATCATAATCTCAATTGAAGGAGAGAAAATAATCATAAACATAATCATGCAACAATAATAATCACCCAACAATTGAAATCAGACAAAAGAGATGAAGAAATCTTACTCTTTGATTAAGAAGCAAAATAACTTCAAGGGGAAGAACACAAGAAATCCCAATGTTGAAAGCAAGAGAAAAATACCAAAAAACTAAAGTATAGAAGTGCTATGAATGAGAGTGTACGAAATTATGGATCCCCCAAGGGCTATTTATAAGCCTAAGCCTATACAAGGTGGAAGAATCCAAAAAGGAAAGGGAAAATCGGAATAAAAATTCTATAAATTCTCGGGTGCGCTGTCATGATCTTCTCATGTAGCAGCCTTGCGCGCGCTGGGCCGCTTGTCCGCCCGCATGCCTTGCGTGGGTGTCTAGCGCGCGCTGGTGCGCGCGCGGGTGCCCAAATTTAGAAAAAAAATATAAGGGGTAAAAACGAACGAACACCCAAGAACACCATGAACATTAAATAGCATTTGACTTCATACTTAAGAAAACCATGTAATGCATAATCAAGAAGTCAACATTTATAAACTCGGCATAATCAATACTCTCTTGGGTACTCAACATCGCGACTCACAAGAATATAGTGTATCACTTGACTCTCAGAAGTGTATGGATAGTGTTTACACGTATTCAATTCAGTGAATGTAAAACTACCATAGCTTCTGCAAAATCGTCTAACATCTCGACCACTTTTCTCAGGCACAATCTAAGAATCAAAATGACTTTTATTAGGTTGTAATGTAGGCCCTTTGGTAAGGGTAGGGAAATTTGGATTAAGTAACTTGACTTGAACAAATAGAATTTAAGCATACATGCTTGCAATTCACCAACCCAATAATATCAGTTTTTTTTTTCAACTCAATTCCACCCTTATTTCTCCCTTTTTTTATATATATATATTCTTAGGCCTTTTGCCTTTCTTATTTTCTTTAGCCTCAAGCTCTCATTTTTCACAATTTTTAGATTTTTTTGCTTTGCTCGATTTTATATAATTTTTTTCCAGAGAGTTTCTTTCTTTTCGAGCTTCATGTATTTTTTTTCATTTACCCGATACTGCTCATCTCTCTTTCTTTTGCCAACTTCCACTCTTTTCATATATTTTTACCACATCTCCCCCAAACTTGTTCATTTTCTATAAGCTTAAGAAATTTTAGGGATAAAAACATGTAAATTTTAAAGATCAATGTGGCTCAACATAAAAGTTTTGGCTCAAAATTGGTTAACTAGGGAATCATGAGTTCATAGGTAGGCTTTTTAGGCTAAGTAGGCTAAACAAAAATGGTCTTAGATTATTTTCAAAAATTGCACACACATATGACTTCAATGAAGATACCAGAGAAAGTTCTAGAGTTCTATCAATCATGAATGGCACGCTCAAGAAAAAAATAAGTCTGCATAATATAAAACAGTTTAAGGTACAAAAGCGCACAGGCTTATTTTTCGCAACATACTCAAATACCCAATTTTCTTAACACATGCCAAGCAAATAAATAACTTTTCTCCCAAGAATTTATTATATTATCCCCCAAGTAAGTTATCCCATGCCATAAAATATTCATAGTAAAATCATAGGGAGCTGGGCATAAAAACTGAATTAAAATCACACATAAAAGCGATTAAACATGCTAAAGTGGTAAACGTGCTAAAACAAAAAACAAAAATAAACAGAAAAATCGAGATTTTTTCTTTCAAAAATTAACAATGCAAGTGCTTCTACTTGCGTCTAAATGCAATGCAAAATGCAACAGTACTAGATTACACATTCTTGACAACCCCCCAAACTTAAAATATGATTCGTCCCGAACATATGAGAAAATTATCAAAAGAAAGAGGAATGCATAATAAATACTTACATGGATAGTTCCGATGAAGCCGGGAGCTCATCCGTCAATTCGCAAACTGAAGGAGTAGATCGTACTGTCGGGTCGCGTGCGTCCACATGCCCGTGTGCGTCTGTTTTGTTTTTTTATTTTTCAAAATTTTTTCGTTTTGTTTTTCAGAATTTAAAATTTTTTTTTTCGTTTTTTTCAGAGTTTTTTATTGTTTTTTTCAATTTTTTTGTTTTTGTTTTAGATTTTTTCTTTTTAATTTTTTTTTTTTTTTTCAAATTTTTTTTTTTTTCAAATTTTTTTAAGAATAAAAGCAGTGAAAATGTTTGGGTTGCCTCCCAAGAAGCGCTCTTTAACGTCATTAGCTTTGGACGGTGTCAACGGAGAGAATCAAGGCGGATCATCGAGCAAAACCCTATTTACCACCTTGAAATTTTTATCACGGTTATTTTAAGCCGAAGCATATTGCGTTCTGCCATAGGACATCTTTCACGGCAATGTCGATCGAATCAACAATCGATAATCATTCAAAACCCATCTAGGACTTTAGCTATATCAAAAGTTGAAAACGCGTTACGGTTTCGCCAAGACATTCATATCTTTGAGTTTTCTATTTTTCATACATCGATCAAAGTATTAGTGGTTGCCATGAATGGTCTACCCAACAAGATAGTATGATCTTTAACATTACCTTTATCCTTTATCCTTTTCCATATCCAAAACAACGAAATTAGTGAGAATTTTAAGACCACCTATTTGACTAAAATATTTTCAATGATGCTGTAGGATACCTAGTGGACATCAGAAAGTTGCAAACGTAATCCGGTGAACTTCAATTCCCTAAATCTAATTATTTAAAGGTAGAGTAAGGCATAAGGTTAATTAGGCTCAAGATCAAGCATATCTATGATCCTTACCATTCCCAAAAAAAAATATTGATGGTGAAACTACCTGGATTTTGTTTTGGGCATGGATTTAGGGATAGAATAAAGTCTATGGGAAGGCGATCCGTGCTTGCCTCCATATTCATGTCTTCTTCACTTGCATCAACTTCCTTTTCTATGTTCGCGATACTGCATGGTTAGATGAGACAATGGAAAGGGATCTCACTTTCATGATCAAAAAATCTCACCAAATTCAAGAACGGTGATTGATTGAGCTTATTTAGTTGACTAGGAAGTGTGACCTACTTGAAGACATGTCGAGCTATCACCAACTTGAGTCACCAATTGACCAACTTGAGTTTCAAGACACTTAAAAGAAGCTTCCATAGATTCAAACCACCTATTGTTACCTTCTTGTGTTTGTTGGCGACTGAATAAAGGAGTTCAAGTTGTCTTCAATAGATGGAGCCCTTGATTGGTTGATTTGCTGGCCTTGGGGTTGCGGTGACCTCAGATAGATATGAGAGGGATTTTGTGAATTTCCCCAACTAAAGTTCGGATGGTTCCGCCAACCGAATTATATGTCCGAGAGATAGCATTACAAACGTTGGCCCCATGATCAAACCCGCCACAAATCCATAAGACTCGACAGAAGGAGGCCGCAGTGGATGCCCTTTATAGCCAACAATTGTACTTGCTTAGTCAACTCAGCCAATTGTTTTGTCACATCGTGGCTACGCTTATAGCCACGATAGCCCGTTTGCCTCGACACTCTTTTCTTGTGAGTTATCGCTCATCATCTCTAAAATATCATAGATTTCCTGGGCCGTATGTACAGCAATGTCACCCCCATCGGCATTGTCAACCATATATTGATAATTATGCGATAATCCATCATAGAAAAATTGGTTTAACAATTCCAATGGGCGATGATGATGTGGACATTTAATATGTAAATCCTTAAAGCGATCCGAGGCCTCATGAAAGGCTCACCTTCCATTTGACTAAAAGTAGCTATCTTACCTCGATCCAAGTTTTCTTATGGGAGTAGTACTGCCCATGAACTTATTGTACACCACCTCCCAATCAAGAAGAGAGTTAGGAGGTAGAGAGACATAAGCCAATTTTCGCCGTCTTACGGAGTGTAAGGAAAGCGATTGCATCTAGGTGATCTTCATCCAAACCTTGTAGAGGAAAAGTTTGAATGATGAATAGAATTCGAATGAAGTTAAAAGGATCTTCATTGGGCATCCCATAGAATGACGGTGATTAAAGTGTATGGTTTTGAGCTCGTAGTTCCGTCTTTGCTTGTCCCAATGTGATGCAAGAGGTCGCGATTCCGATAGATGGGCGCGCGAACTCACGCATCGAAGGCAGCGTGCCTCTGCGATGTTTCCATTTTGATTATCACCCATTGTTGGTTTCAAATCTGTTTGTTCTTCCTTTGGAATGTGATCCGATAATCCCTTGCTAACCGAAGAATCGTCCTCCTCGTTCTTATATGTCTCGGAGCGTGGTGAATGTAAATCTCACGAAAGGTGCAAGCTCAGTTGAGATTCCTACGTCCTTGCATAAACAACAGAAAAACAAGATCAAACGCACCAATGGAATAAAGTAAAAATCAAAAGAAATAAAAAGAGTCCTAAACTAAAAATAAACAAAAAGAATCCTAAACTAGAAATACGGAAAATAGACACAATAATTATTATGCCTAAAAAGCCTTCCCGACAATGCGCCAAAATTTTGTTCGACCGCTAAACACCTATAAAAGTCTAACAATCCTCGCAAGAGAACGAGATCAATTGTAGGGTAGTAAGTTAACCACAAGTCGTCTCTCGAGGAAGACTTAGTCGACAAATAATTATTATGCAACTTGATAAGACAGTAAAATAAAACCTAAACACTCTAACCTTGATTTGTTGGATTTAAATAAACTAAAAGAAAACAATTAAAAAGACGAATTAAAACTAAGCACTAATAAACTAGGAGAAAAGATATGGAAGAAAGTCTCAGGATTATGGATTCATCTCATCAAACTTGCAAGGAATATCAATTAATTGATCATGCGGTTAACAAATATAACAAACATGTAAAGACTAGGTCTAGATCGATAACTCACGTATTCACGCAGTTAGGGCAATCCCATCATAATTTGCTATTTTCATTAAACTCGAGGGGTTAGATAATAAATCTCGATTCATATCTAACCCCGAATAAATTTAGTCCAGAATAATATCTTCTCGATCTCAATTATCCCCTTAAACAATCAAAAAGTTGATGGGATAATCAATTTATCGAGGATAAAGAAATTTATTCAGAAAAAGCGATCAATTAATCAATACTCATGCTTGTTTGTTTGAATCAAATCATCCTAATCCTAGAACAAAGAAATTAGTTCATGCTTGGGGATTGAATCATAATCTCAATTAAAGGAAAGAAAATAATCATAAACATAATCATGCAACAATAATAATCACCCAACAATTAAAATCAAACAAAGAGATGATGAAATCTTACTCTTTGATTAAGAAACAAAATAACTTCAAGGGAAGAACCCAAACAATCGCAATGTTGAAAAGCAAGAGAAAAAAATACCAAAAACTAAAGTCTAGAAGTGCTATGAATGAGAGTGTCATATGGAATGATGAATTTTCTTGCATAGC
>CM071927.1:9019573-9137721 GCA_016081115.2 Rehmannia glutinosa
CAAGTTCGGACAATTGCAACTTCCTTTCGACTCTCGCTTTGTCCAAGTCGAAATTTGTTGTTTTTGATGTTTCAATATATGCCAGTGCTCACTTCAAGCCCAGTAAATGACACGCTTTCCGAAAAACTAGTCTATAGGGGCTCATTCCCAAAACTGCTTTTATAAGTTGTTCCGTATGCCCATAGCGCATCATTTAACTTCGTAGCCCAGTCTTTCCTTGTAGGGTTCGTCTTCTCCGAATCCTCTTTATTTGTTTGTTGGTGGTTTTTACTTGCCTTAAGTTTGAGGATGATAAGGTGTAGCTACCTTATATGTGATACCATTTTTCTTCATCGCTTTTTCGAACAATTTATTGCAAAATATTTTCCCCATCGCTAATGATAGCTCTCGAATCCAAACCCGCATAAAATATTTTCCCCGCACAAACTTGATGACAAAGTGTTAGATCGCATGTCCTCGTGGGGATTGCCTCAACCCACCGGACACATATTCAACAAAGAACAAATATATATTCATAATCAAAAGACTTATGGAAGGGCTCATGAAATCAATACCCCACACATCAAATATTTCAATTACTAAGTTACTATTCGGAGGCATTTCATTCCTCCTACTAATATTTCCAGTTCTTTGGCATCTATCGTATGTCGGCCAAAAATTATGTGCGTCTTTGAACAATGTTGGCCCAATAGAGTTCTCGATCGTAGAAACTTAAAGGCTGTTTTTACGGCCTCCAAAGTACCACCACAATGCATTTCATGACAAAATTCCAAAACATCATTTTGTTTGTCTTCGAATACATCTTCGGATAATTTCATCCTTGCATTCTAAACGTATGGGTTATCCCAAAAGTAGAACCTACAAGTAGATAAAAATCTTTTCTTTTCCTGAAATGAAAGGTTAGTTCTCACAATTCCACATGCAAGATAATTCACAATGTCGGCATACCAAGGAATTGAAGTAACCTCAAATAATTGCTCATGGGGAAAGAATCAATTATATGCTCATTTTTATGAGAAGCAAGAGTATCATCGATGTAAAGAGTGAGACAAGACAAGTGATCTCGCTACTACATTCTCGCACCCTTTTCTATCTTTTATTTCAACATTAAATTCTTGCAACATCAAAATCCACTGAATTAACCTAGGTTTAGCTTGTGGCTTACTCAATAAGAACGCAGGCTGCGTGATCACTATGAATAATTACCTTAGACCCAACAATGTAAGATCACAATTTATCCAAGGAGAAAACAACAACTAATAGTTCTTTTTCAGGTGGTAGTGTAATTTACTTATGCATCATTAAGAGTCAAACTAGCATAGTAAATCACATGGAGCAATTTATCAATTCTTTGTCCTAAGATGACCCCTACATCATGATTAGACGCATCACACATAATTTCAAAAGGCAATGACCAATCAGAGCAACAACAACAGAGCAATTATCAATTTCTTTTAATATGTTAAAACCATTCAAACATTTTTCATCAAAATCAAAAGGGGCATCTTGAGCAAGCAATTTACAAAGAGGTTGACTAATTTTGAAAAATCCTTAATAAACCTTCTATAAAATCCAAAGATGCCCAAGAAAACTCCTAATGCCCTTAACATTAATGGGAGTAGGTAATTTTTCAATAACATCAATTTTGGCTTTATCAACCTCGATCCTCTTTTTGAAACCACATGGCCTAAAACAATTCCGCTTGTCACCATAAAATGGTTTTTTCCCAAGTTAAAGTTAAATTGCATTCAATGCATCGCTTCAAGAACCTTAGCCAATTTATTAAGTAAATCGAATAAGAGGATCCAAATACAAAAAATCATCCATAAATACCTCAATGAAGTCCTCAACCATGTCGGAAAATTGAAAACATGCACTTTTGGAAAGTTCTTTGGCGCATTGCAAAGTCCAAAAGCATTCGTCGAAATGCAAAAGTCCCAATCGGGCATGTGAAAGTAGTTTTTGCTTGACCTCCGGTGTGATGGCCACTTGATAATAACTCGACAAACCATCCAAAAACAATAGAAACTATGTCCCAAGTTTGCCAAGCATTTGATCAATAAAGGAAGAAATGATCTTTTTAGTAGCAACATTTAACTTCCTATAATCTATGCACATCCTCCATCCAATCGTGGGTCCTAGTGGGAATAATTTCACCCTTTTCGTTCTCTACAACTTTGTTATCCCACTCTTCTTTGGCACAACATGCACCGGACTCACCCATTCACTATCCGTAATGGGTATATCACCCCTTCAAAGGAGTTTTAATACCTCTTTTTCACTACTTCCATCATAACTAGGGTTCAATCTTCTTTGAGATTCTCTACTGTGCTTAACTCATTCTTCTGAATAATTCTATGCATGCATGTAAAGCCAGTATTAATCCCTTTGATATCACTCAACCCCATCCAATTGCATTTTTAAATTTTCTAAGCACCACCAACAATTCTCCATCTTCTTCTTTAGAAAGTACAATGAAATAATCACCGCTTCGCCACCTACTTCTAAAAATACATATTTTAAATGTTTAGGAGTTCTTTCATTTCCAGCTTTTGTTGAGGTTTATTATCCACATCTTCTAACGCCGAATATTTTCTTCACCCCTAATTTTAGGCTTGCCCATACGTCTTCCATGACGCCAAAAATATCATCCCGCTCAAGAAATAAAGTGTCAAGACTATAATCACGCAAGGAGGTGTTTTCGCCCCATCAATTAAATCAACGAAAGAGCAATTTTCAAGGGATGCATGCAAGGGATAGGTTTAGTATCAAAAATAGAGAAAGTCACGCTTTTCCCGAGAACGTCATAGTCATGCGCCTATTTTTAACATCAATAAGTGTGTGCGTGGTGGCCATAAATGGGCGGCCTTAATGAAGTGTGTGTGCTCATTATCTTGATTTTGCACTTCCCTACTTCTAATACAACAAAATCAACAGGACAATGAGACCACCCACTTTTACCAAAATATCTTCAATAATACCTTTAGGTACCGAATGGACCTATCATCAGTAAGTTGAAGACACATTCTGTAGGGCTTGATTCCTCTAAATCAAGTTATTTAAAAATAGAATAAGGCATCGTTTGATCCCGCCCCCAAATCGAGCATCCCGGAAGTTTTCTTACCATTTCCCATTGCAATTTTAATAACAAAACTACCGGATCTCGTTGTTTAGGAGGCAATTGGTGCCGTGGAATCGCCACGCTTGCCACTTTTAAAACTATTACCTTCTCATTGTCGCCAAATTTTCTTTTGTTGGATGCGAGTTCTTTGAAAAATTTGACATAAGTCGGCACATTTCTTATAACATCTAGCAGAGGTAAATTATCATTAACCTTAGATAACATGTTATAGAAATCCAAGAACCGCTTATCCTGTTTTTAGTCCCGGGCGACTTGGAAAGGAATTGGAGGTTTGTAAAGATTGTTGGTTTTGTGCAAGACATTCCTTACTCCACTCTTCTTCCTTGTGCATGGTTTTTGAATTTGACGCATTCTCGATCTCCTCGTCACCTACAGGGTTAGTCAAAGCAAACAGAAAATGGAATTTCAACTTTGGTATCAATAATCTTACCACTTCGTAACATGATGAGGGCTTGGGCTTGTTCTCGTTGGCTAGGTAGCTTTCCTTTATTTACCACATGTTGAGCAATTTCACCCATTTGGGGTGGCTAATTGACTAACTTGGGTTTCAAGACATTTGAATGAAGCTTCCACATCAAACCGCCAATGTTGGCCTCTTGAGTTTTCTTACTAACCCGAATGAACGAACTCAAACTTTTCTCAATCGATGGAGGCGAGATTGATTTGATGAATGACCTTGGGGAGGTGGCCTCGGATGGATTTGAGATGGATTTTGCGAATTTCCTCAACCAAGTTTGGATGATTCCGCCAACCTGGGTGTAAGTCCGAGCGTAGGGATCATTCACGGTGGCCTTTGAAAATATCGGATAGCGTTAATGTCCTTAACCTATTGATCAACCACCATATTACAAACATTAGCCCCATGACCAAATTCACCACAAATTCCGCATGACTCGGCAAAGGGAGGGGCGTTAGATGGATGTCCCCGTGTAGCCAACAATTGAACTTGTTTAGTCAACTCAGCCAATTATTTTGTCACATCGTAACTTGGTGCTATTTCATTCACGGTAGCCCGCCGCACTTTTTTGTTGGGAGTTATCACTCATCATCTCTAGAATATCATAAATTTCCTGGGTTGTGTGCACACCCATATCACCCCCATCAGCATTGTCAACCATATATTGAAAGTTATGTGATAATCCATCATAGAAAAATTAGTTTAACAATTCCAACGGGTAGTGATGATGTGGGCATTTAGTCCAGAAATCTTTAGGCGATCCTAGGCCTCATGAAAGGTTCACCTTCCAGCTTGACAAAAGGTAGCTATCTTACCTCGTAGATCCGAAGTTTTCTGATGAGAGTAATACCTGCCCATGAACTTATTATATACCACCTCCCAAGTAGTAAGAGAGTTGGGAGGTAGAGACAAGCCATATTTTTGCCCGATCATTTAGAGTATATGGAAAGCAACAAGATCCTTACCGATCCCCATTCAAATCCTACAGAGGAAAAGTTTGAATGATGTAATAGAATTCCATAAAAAGATGGTAAATGATTGAAGTGTATATTTTTAGCTCATAGTTCCGTGTTTGCCGCTTGTCCCAGTGATGCAAAGAGGTCGCGATTCCGATGATCGGGCGCGTGAACTCATGCATCGGGCGTGCGCGTGCTCTCGCGTTGTTTCTATTTTGATTGTCACCCATTCTTTGGCTCGCTTTCTATTTGTTCTTCCTTTGGAACGTGGTCCTCGAGAATCCTCGCTATTAACCAAATAATTGTCTCCCTCGTTCCTTATACGTCTTGGAATGCAGTGAATGTCGTCTACGAAAGGTGCAAGATCCGTTGAGATTCCTACGACCTTGCATAAACAAACTTAGGAAAACAAATCAAACGTGCGATGGAATAAGGGTAAAAATCAAAAAGCAAACAAGAAGAAATCCTAAACTAAAAACACGGAAAATAGACACAATAATTATTACGCCTAAAGTCTTCCCCAAAGAATGACTCCAAAATTTTATTTGACCGCTAAACACCTAAAATAAATCTAGCAATCCTCGCAAGAGAATGAGATCAATTGTAGGGTAGCAAGTTAACCACAAGTCGTCTCTCAAGGAAGACTTAGTCCACAAATAATTATTATGCTTCACAAATAATAGAAATTAAATCTTAAACACTCTAACCGGTTGTGTGATTTTTAATTAACTAAAAGAAAAACAAGTAAAAAGATGAATTAAAACTAAGCACGATTAAACTTGGAAAAAAGATATGGAAGAAAGTCTAGATTATGGATTCATCTCATCAAACTTGCAAGCGTAATATCAATTAATTGATCATGTGGTTAACAAATATAACAATCATGTAAAGACTAGTCTAAATCGATAACTCTCGTATTCACATATTAGGGCTATCCCAACATAATTTGCTATTTTCATTAAACCTAGAGTTAGATAATACATTTCAGATTCATATCTAACCCCCTGAATAAATTTAGTCCATGAATAATATCTTCGATCGATCTCAATTAACCCCTCAAACAATCAAGAGTTGGCCAAACAATCAATCAACAAGTAATAATTTATTCGTAGGCTTTATCAATTAATTAATACTCATGCTTGTTTGTTTGAATCAAATCATCATAATCCTAGAACAAGGAAATTAGTTCATGCTTGGATATAGAATCATAATCTCAATTGAAGGAGAGAAAATAATCATAAACATAATCATGCAACAATAATAATCACCCAACAATTGAAATCGGACAAAAGAGATGAAGAAATCTTACTCTTTGATTAAGCAAAATAACTTCAAGGGAAGAACACAAGAAATCCCAATGTTGAAAGCAAGAGAAAAATACCAAAAACTAAAGTATAGAAGTGCTTTAATGAGAGTGTACGAAATTATGGATCCCCCCCGGGCTATTTATAAGCCTAAGCCTATACAAGGTGGAAGAATCCAAAAAGGAAAGGGAAAATCGGAATAAAAATTCTATAAATTCTCGGCGGTCACAAGTCCTGCCAGCTCACAGCAAATTCTTGCGCGGGCTTGTGGCCGCTTGTCCGCCCGCATGCCTTGCGTGGGTGTCTAGCGCCACAGCTGCGGCCACATGCCCAAATTTAGAAAAAAAAAAAAATATAAGGGGTAAAAACGAACGAACACCCAAGAACACCATGAACATTAAATAGCATTTGACTTCATACTTAAGAAAACCATGTAATGCATAATCAAGTCATCATTTATAAACTCGGCATAATCAATACTCTCTTGGGTACTCAACATCACGACTCACAAGAATATAGTGTATCACTTGACTCTCGTGTGTATGGATAGTGTTTACGCATGCATTCAATTCAGTTGAATGTAAAACTACCATAGGCTTGCAAATCGTCTAACATCTCGACCACTTTTCTCAGGCACAATCTAAGAATCAAAAATGACTTTTATTAGGTTGTAATGTAGGCCCTTTGGTAAGGGTAGGGAAATTTGGATTAAGTAACTTGACTTGAACAAATAGAATTTAAGCATACATGCTTGCAATTCACCAACCCAATAATATCAGTTTTTTTTTTCAACTCAATTCCACCCTTATTTCTCCCTTTTTTTTATATATATATATTCTTAGGCCTTTTTGCCTTTCTTATTTTTCTTTAGCCTCTAGCTCTCATTTTACACAATTTTTAGATTTTTTTTTGCTTTGCTCGATTTTATATAATTTTTTTTCCAGAGAGTTTCTTTCTTTTTCGAGCTTCATGTATTTTTTTTCATTTACCCGATACTGCTCATCTCTCTTTCTTTTGCCAACTTCCACTCTTTTCATATATTTTTACCACATCTCCCCCAAACTTGTTCATTTTCTATAAGCTTAAGAAATTTTAGGGATAAAAACATGTAAATTTTAAAGATCAATGTGGCTCAACATAAAAGTTTTGGCTCAAAATTGGTTAACTAGGGAATCATGAGTTCATAGGTAGGCTTTTTAGGCTAAGTAGGCTAAACAAAAATGGTCTTAGATTATTTTCAAAAATTGCACACACATATGACTTCAATGAAGATACTGGAGAAAGTTCTAGAGTTCTATCAATCATGAATGGCACGCTCAAGAAAAAAATAAGTCCGCATAATATAAAACAGTTTAAGGTACAAAACGCACAAGCTTATTTTTCGCAACATACTCAAATACCCAATTTTCTTAACACATGCCAAGCAAATAAATAACTTTTCTCCCAAGAATTTATTATATTATCCCCCAAGTAAGTTATCCCATGCCATAAAATATTCATAGTAAAATCATAGGGAGCTGGGCATAAAAACTGAATTAAAATCACACATAAAAGCGATTAAACATGCTAAAGTGGTAAACGTGCTAAAACAAAAAACAAAAATAAACAGAAAAATCGAGATTTTTTTCTTTCAAAAATTAACAATGCAAGTGCTTCTACTTGCAGTCCTAAATGCAATGCAAAATGCAACAATACTAGATTACACATTCTTGACAACCCCCCAAACTTAAAATATGATTCGTCCCGAACATATGAGAAAATTATCAAAAGAAAGAGGAATGCATAATAAATACTTACATGGATAGTTCCGATGAAGCCGGGAGCTCATCCGTCAATTCGCAAACTGAAGGAGTAGATCGTACTGTCGGGTCGCGTGCGTCCACATGCCCGTGTGCGTCTGTTTTGTTTTTTTATTTTTCAAAATTTTTTTCGTTTTGTTTTTCAGAATTTAAAATTCTTTTTTTTTTTCGTTTTGTTCAGAGTTTTTTTATTGTTTTTTTTTTTCAATTTTTTTTGTTTTTTGTTTTAGATTTTTTTTTCTTTTTAATTTTTTTTTTGTTTTTTTTTTCAAATTTTTTTTCAAATTTTTTTTTTAAGAATAAAACAGTGAAAATGTTTGGGTTGCCTCCCAAGAAGCGCTCTTTTAACGCGTCATTAGCTTTGACGGTGTCAACGGAGAGAATCAAGGCGGATCATCGAGCAAAACCCTATTTACCACCTTGAAATTTTTATCCTGGTTATTTTTCGCCAAGATATTGCGTTCCTGCCATAGGACATCTTTCACGGCGTAATCGATCGAATCAACAATCAGATAATCATTCAAAACCCATCTAGGACTACGAGCTATATCAAAAGTTGAAAACGTTACAGTTTCGCCCAAGACATTCATACTGAGTTTTATATTTTTCACATCGATCAAAGTATTAGTGGTTGCCATGAATGGTCTACCCAACAGTATAGTATGATCTTTAACATTACCTTTATCCTTTATCCTTTTCCATATCCAAAACAACGAAATTAGTGAGAATTTTAAGACCACCTATTTGGACTAAAATATTTTCAATGATGCCTGTAGGATACCTAGTGGACCTATCAGAAAGTTGCAAACGTAATCCGGTGAACTTCAATTCCCCTAAATCTAATTATTTAAAGGTAGAGTAAGGCATAAGGTTAATTCCGGCTCCAAGATCAAGCATATCTATGACTTCCTTACCATTCCCAAAAAAATATTGATGGTGAAACTACCTGGATTTTGTTTTGGGCATGGATTTAGGGATAGAATAGAAAGTCTATGGGAAGGCGATCCCGTGCTTGCCTCCATATTCATGTCTTCTTCACTTGCATCAACTTCCTTTTCTATGTTCGCGATACCTGCATGGTTAGATGAGACAATGGAAAGAGGGATCTCACTTTCATGATCAAAAATCTCACCAAATTCAAGAACGGTGATGGATTGAGCTTGCGCTAGTTGACTAGGAAGTGTGACCTACTTGAAGACATGTCGAGCTATCTCACCAACTTGAGTCACCAATTGACCAACTTGAGTTTCAAGACGCTTAAAAGAAGCTTCCATAGATTCAAACCACCTATTGTTACCTTCTTGTGTTTGTTGACTGACCTGAATAAAGGAGTTCAAGTTGTCTTCAATAGATGGAGCCCTTGATTGGTTGATTTGCTGGCCTTGGGGTTGCGGTGACCTCAGATAGATATGAGAGGGATTTTGTGAATTTCCCCAACTAAAGTTCGGATGGTTCCGCCAACCTGAATTATATGTCTGAGAGATAGCATTACAAACGTTGGCCCCATGATCAAATTCGCCACAAATCCCGCAAGACTCGACAGAAGGAGGCACAGGTGGATGCCCCCTTATAGCCAACAATTGTACTTGCTTAGTCAACTCAGCCAATTGTTTTGTCACATCGTAGCTGGCTACTACTTCACCACGATAGCCCGTTTGCCTCGACACTCTTTTCTTGTGAGTTATCGCTCATCATCTCTAAAATATCATAGATTTCCGGGCCGTATGTACACCATGTCACCCCAAAGTGGCATTGTCAACCATATATTGATAATTATGCGATAATCCATCATAGAAAAATTGGTTTAACAATTCCAATGGGCAAGTGATGATGTGGACATTTAATATGTAAATCCTTAAAGCGATCCCAGGCCTCATGAAAAGGCTCACCTTCCATTTGACTAAAAGTAGCTATCTTACCTCGCAGATCTGAAGTTTTCTTATGGGAGTAGTACCTGCCCATGAACTTATTGTACACCACCTCCCAATCAGTAAGAGAGTTAGGAGGTAGAGACATAAGCCAAGTTTTCGCCCGGTCCTTCAGAGTGTAAGGAAAACAGTGCATCCTAAGCTGATCTTCATCCAAACCTTGTAGAGGAAAAGTTTGAATGACTGAATAGAATTCCCGAATGAAGTTAAAAGGATCTTCATTGGGCATCCCATAGAATGACGGCAGCTGATTAAAGTGTATGGTTTTGAGCTCGTAGTTCCGTGCTGCTTGTCCCAATGTGATGCAAGAGGTCGCGATTCCGATGACTGGGCGCGCGAACTCACGCATCGAAGGCTAGCGTGCCTCTGCGATGTTTCCATTTTGATTATCACCCATTGTTGGCTCGTCTGTTTGTTCTTCCTTTGGAATGTGATCCTGATAATCCCTGCTGCTAACCGAAGAATCGTCCTCCTCGTTCCTTATATGTCTCGGAGCGTGGTGAATGTCGTCTACGAAAGGTGCAAGCTCCAGATTGAGATTCCTACGTCCTTGCATAAACAACACAGAAAAACAGATCAAACGCACCAATGGAATAAAGTAAAAATCAAAAGAAATAAAAAGAGTCCTAAACTAAAAATAAACAAAAAGAATCCTAAACTAGAAATACGGAAAATAGACACAATAATTATTATGCCTAAAGCCTTCCCCGACAATGGCGCCAAAATTTTGTTCGACCGCTAAACACCTATAAAAGTCTAACAATCCTCGCAAGAGAACGAGATCAATTGTAGGGTAGTAAGTTAACCACAAGTCGTCTCTCAAGGAAGACTTAGTCGACAAATAATTATTATGCAACACAATAGACAGAAATAAAACCTAAACACTCTAACCAGATTTGTTGGATTTAAATAAACTAAAAGAAAACAATTAAAAAGACGAATTAAAACTAAGCACTAATAAACTAGGAGAAAAAGATATGGAAGAAAGTCTAGGATTATGGATTCATCTCATCAAACTTGCAAGCAGAATATCAATTAATTGATCATGCGGTTAACAAATATAACAAACATGTAAAGACTAGGTCTAGATCTGATAACTCACGTATTCACAGATTAGGGCAATCCCATCATAATTTGCTATTTTCATTAAACTCAGGGTTAGATAATAAATCTCGATTCATATCTAACCCCCCGAATAAATTTAGTCCAGAATAATATCTTCTCTCGATCTCAATTATCCCCTTTAAAACAATCAAAAGTTGATCGGACAATCAATTTATCGATAAAGAAATTTATTCAGGAAAGCAGATCAATTAATCAATACTCATGCTTGTTTGTTTGAATCAAATCATCCTAATCCTAGAACAAAGAAATTAGTTCATGCTTGGGGATTGAATCATAATCTCAATTAAAGGAAAGAAAATAATCATAAACATAATCATGCAACAATAATAATCACCCAACAATTAAAATCAAACAAAAGAGATGATGAAATCTTACTCTTTGATTAAAACAAAATAACTTCAGGAAGAACCCAAACAATCGCAATGTTGAAAAGCAAGAGAAAAAATACCAAAAACTAAAGTCTAGAAGTGCTATGAATGAGAGTGTCATATGGAATGATGAATTTTCTTGCATAGCCTTGGGTCCCTTTATAGATGCTTGGAGAGGTCACTTGTAGAGTTTGAGTAGGAAAAGGAGACCAATTCATTCACGATTCGTGCCGACGCCGTGACACGGCCGGGTCGTGCGATCGGAATTTGATCTTGTGGTCTTCATGAACGTTGTATATCTTTCTCTTAGCTTTCCATAGCCACTTGAATCACCTCAATATCAATTTTGTAGACGAAGTTAAGGCCATAATACTAAACCATGTCAGTGCTGAAAACTGTTAGCGCGTTTTGATGTTTTTGAAGGAAACTTCCTTTTGTTTGACCTTCCATGTTTCTCTCCTTCATATTTTTGCTCGTACATTAGCTCTTGACCTATACTTTGGAACATGATATCTCTTTTTACCCAATTTAGCTCTATTTTCTACAAAATTCACAAGAGTACGTAGTATCACGCCCAACAAGGGAAACCAAGCAAAACACACTGAATATGCGCGCAAATGCATCAAATATATATAATTTTAAACCCTCAAATGCACGTATATTTTACACTCATCAATCATACTTTTCTATTCACGATATAGATTGAAATCATAAATATATTTCAATAAAGAACAATAATTTTGAAACTAGAGTTTATGATGTGAGATAAAATAAAACTCATATTGTTATCCTTATTTAGAGTCTAAAAGAATATTTGTCTTGCTGCAAATTTTTGTCCCGTCTTTCTTCTTTTTCTTGGTTAATTTTGATATTTTTGTCCTTTCTCTTAAACCACAAAGAACAAAATGCACAAGAAAACACTTAAAATAAAACAAAGATAACTCTTTCTTATATGTCTACGTTAAAAACCAAAACTTTAGCTCGTTAGGTTAGAAATATTGATATCATCAAGGTTTAGTTTATTAATTTTTTTTTTGAGCGGGAGATTTTTATATTATTTTTAATATATTTGCTTTATAATTAAAGGACATCTATTTTGCTACAACAAAAGATTGTTATATATTTCTTCATCTTTTTCTTTGTTATTCATTTAATACTTTCCTCTTATTTTTCAGGCCATAAAAACACATAACGCACAAGAGTACAGCTAAAATGAAACAAAGAGCACTAATATTTTATATGCTCTTTGTTATACATCCACATTAAATTTATTAGTTGAGAAATATTGATATCATCAAGGTTTAGTTAATTTCTTAATATTTTTTATCTGAGCGTGAAATATTTTTATTTTTATGTTTCTTTTAAAATATGTTATGATAATAATTGGATTTCTAATAAAAATATCATCAAAAATATTAAATATATAATAGAGTCTAAATTTAGGTTTACAATGTTAAAGGATACATCCATTAAAAACTTAGATAAAGATTTGTTAGTTCAAGATTATTTGATTTGTAATCGTAATTGAGGTTAAATCGATCATGTCTTTTATCCTATTTTTTATTTAATCAAAACCCCTAGGATTAGAATTTTGTTTCTTATCGTTTCAGGTTGTAATTTCATATTTCTTTCCTCCGCATTATTATGAATATATTTAACTTCATTTGTTCAAAAATACAAATATATATATACATATATATATATATATATATATATATATATATATGGAGGGTTATATGAGACCACCTCATGGCGAGGTCATAGGGACCAATCATAGCCACATATCTAGATTTTTCAATGGTGCGATTTTAGAGATAAAATTGCGCATTAGATGTCATTAATTAAAAAACGGGTAAATTAGTCATCCTCCAAAATAACCCAATATTAACGGGATTCAATCGACTATGTTGTGATGACGCAATCTTTCCAAATATCACAAAACTTCAACGTGAACAAATCCTCATCCTCCTTCTTCTTCAACGCACTACTGTGAGAAAATCATTCCTCCTTCTTCTTCAATGTACTACTCGTGTGAAAAAGGTTGCAGACAATCGCCATAGTTGCTAGAACTCGACTACAGTTCGAATGTTGCTTATGAAGATATAATTTGTTGCTTTTATAGATGTGTCATGGTGTTTTTAGATATATAACTACATAAGCAAGTCATGAGCAACAACTCCATACTACATAAGCAAAAGTCTATACTACATAAGCAACGGATATACACTACGATACAACACATATATATTAACTACATAAGCGAGTCATAAGCAACAAACCCATATTACATAAACAACAAGCCTATACTACATAAGCAACGAATATACACTATGTATGCGCCCGGATAAATTAACTACATGAGCAAGTCATAAGCAACAAACTCATACTACATAAGCAACAAACCTATACTACATAAGCAACGAATATACACTACGTATGCACCACAGATACATTAACTACATGAGCAAGTCATAAGCAACAAACTCATACTACATAAGCAACGAATATACACTAAATATGCAACACAAATACATTAACTACATAAGCAAGTAATAAGCAACAACCCTATACTACATAAGCAATAAATATACACTACATATGCAACACATATATGATTAAATTACACATGCAATATGATTATATTACATAAGCAGTTAACAACAGAATACGCTGGAGGAAAAAAACGTGAATATGAGGGATATGGGTTACTTAAAAACTGAAGGCACATGCCGCGTTAAAGGGGAAAACAAATTGAACGTGATTGAGATCTCATCAAATCTCAGTAACTGATTTTATATTGTATAAAATGACCATCCTACCCTTCTTCGTTGTTGAAACAAAAAAAATTAATATAAAACCCCCTAAAAATATGGACCACCAAAAAATATTAATCTATGGTTAAGATTGGGTCTTATGGACTCACCCCAAATGGGAGGACCCATTTGAGCCATATCCTATATATATATATATATATATGGATGGGATCTCGTGTGGCAGCCTCTTACCGTGTGGCAGTGTGGATTTGATCCCATCCATCCACACCTTTTATTAAATGGTCCAGATTGCTATTAAAAATAACTGATTTATCAATTAATTAATAGGTGGAAATGACATAATCGTAACTAGTAAAATGCCATAAATCACGCCCCTACAATCAAGGGATTGATTAATATCACGTTTCCATAACTGAAATTGTGCACCATTTTAATAGTTGAACTGTACAATATTTAATAACTGATTGTACACCATTTTATATCTAACAGTGCATAATTGTATAACTAATTGTACACCATCTAAAGGAACTTTAAAGACCAAATTGTGTAACCATCTTCCCATTTAATAACTTAACTGTGCACCATTTTATATCTAACAGTGCATCATTGTATAACTAATTGTACATAATCTAAAAACCCTATAAAAACAAAATGGTGTAACCACCTTCCCATAATGACGCCCTACAATCATGAATGCGATAAATATCATGTTTCCATAACTGAATTATGCACCATTTTGATAGCTGAACTGTGCACCATTTTATACCTAATAGTGCATCATTTTATAACTAATTGTATTATCATTGTAAGTAAACCATAATTGAATGAAAAATGGGAACAATCGCAAAATCAAATCCCATAAAAATCGCTGGGATTGAATGGTGTACAATTAGTTATACAATGATGCACTGTTAGAGATAAAATGGTGTACAATTAGTTATTAAATGTGAACAGTTTAGCTATTAAAATGGCGCACAATTCAGTTATGAAAATGTGATATTAATCAATCCTTTTGATTGTACAGGAGTGATTTATGGCATTTTGCTAGTTACTATTATGCCCTTTCCTCCTATTAATTAATTGATAAACCAGTTATTTTTAATAGCAATCGACCATTGAATAAAAGGTGTGAATGGATCGATTAATCCACACCGCCACACCTGAAGCCCCCGCCACATTTGATCCTAACCATATATATATATATATATAAAACTATTTTTTTCTCGATCTAGAGTATCTCCACATTAGCCAAGGCACAGACCCCCACACTTCCTTCAGATTATGGGACATCCGTCCTTTTCAGGGTGTAAGGAAAACAGTGCATCCTAAGCTGATCTTCATCCAAACCTTGTAGAGGAAAAGTTTGAATGACTGAATAGAATTCTTGAATGAAGTTAAAAGGATCTTCATTGGGCATCCCATAGAATGACGGCAGCTGGTTAAAGTGTATGGTTTTGAGCTCGTAGTTCCGTGCTGCTTGTTCCAATGTGATGCAAGAGGTCGCAGTTCCGTTGACTGGGCACGCGAACTCACGCATCGAAGGCTGGCGTGCCTCTGCGATGTTTCCATTTTGATTATCACCCATTCTTGGTTCGTCTGTTTGTTCTTCCTTTGGAATGTGATCCTGATAATCCCCGCCGCAATCGGTTAATCATCCCCCTCGCTCCTTATATGTCTCGAGCGCGGTGAATGTCGCCTACGAAAGGTGCAAGCTCCGCATTGAGATTGCTATGTCCTCGCATAAACAACACGGAAAAAAAACAGATCAAACGCACCAATGGAATAAAGTAAAAATCAAAAGAAACAAAAAGAGTCCTAAACTAAAAATAAACAAAAAGAATCATAAACTAAATATACGGAAAATAGACACAATAATTATTATGCCTAAAGCCTTCCCCGACAACGGCGCAAAAATTTTGTTCGACCGCTAAACACCTATAAAAGTCTAACAATCCTCGCAAGAGAACGAAATCAATTGTAGGGTAGTAAGTTAACCACAAGTCGTCTCTCAAGGAAGACTTAGTCGACAAATAATTATTATGCAACACAATAGACAGAAAATAAAACATAAACACTCTAACCAGATTTGTTGAATTTAAATAAACTAAAAGAAAACAATTAAAAAGACGAATTAAAACTAAGCACTAATAAACTAGGAGAAAAAGATATGGAAGAAAGTCTACGATTATGGATTCATCTCATCAAACTTGCAAGCAGAATATCAATTAATTGATCATGCGGTTAACAAATATAACAAATATATAAAGACTAGGTCTAGATCTGATAACTCGCGTATTCACAGATTAGGGCTATCCCATCATAATTTACTATTTTCATTGAACTCAGGGTTAGATAATACATCTCTGATTCATATCTAACCCCCTGAATAAATTTAGTCCAGTAATAATATCTTCTCTCGATCTCAATTATCCCCTTAAAACAATCAAAAGTTGATCAGACAATCAATTTATCAGATAAAGCAATTTATTCAGGAAAGCAGATCAATTAATCAATACTCATGTTTGTTTGTTTGAATCAAATCATCCTAATCCTAGAACAAAGAAATTAGTTCATGCTTGGGGATTGAATCATAATCTCAATTAAAGGAAAGAAAATAATCATAACATAATCATGCAACAATAATAATCACCCAACAATTAAAATCAAACAAAACAGATGAAGAAATCTTACTCTTTGATTAAGAAGCAAAATAACTTCAATGGGAAGAACCCAAACATTCGCAATGTTGAAAAGCAAGAGAAAAATACCAAAAACTAAAGTCTAGAAGTGCTATGAATGAGAGTGTCAAATGGAATGATGAATTTTCGTGCATAGCCTTGGGTCCCTTTTATAGATGCTTGGAGAGGTCACTTGTAGAGTTTGAGTAGGAAAATGAGACCAATTCAGCCCCAGTTACGTCGCACGCCCGTGTAATCCCACACGGCCGGGTCGTACGATCGGAATTTGATCTCGTGGTCTTCATGAACGTTGTATATCTTTCTCTTACCTTTCCATATCCACTTGAATCACCTCAATAACAATTTTGTAGAGGAAGTTAAGGCTATAATACTAAACCCTGTCAGTGCTGAAAACTGTTAGCGCATTTTGACATTTTTGAAGGAAACTTCCTTTTGTTTGACCTTCCATGTTTCTCTCCTTCATATTTTTGCTCGTACATTAGCTCTTGACCTATACTTTGGAACGTGATATCTCTTTTTACCCAATTTAGCTCTATTTTCTGCAAAATTCACAAGAGTACGCAGTATCACGCCCAATAAGGGAAACCAAGCAAAACACACTGAATATGCGTGCAAATGCATCAAATATATATAATTTTAAACCCTCAAATGCACGTATATTTTACACTCATCAATCATACTTTTCTATTCACGATATAGATTGAAATCATAAATATATTTCAATAAAGAACAATAATTTTGAAACTAGAGTTTATGATGTGAGATAAAATAAAAACTCATATTGTTATCCTTATTTAGAGTCTAAAAGAATATTTGTCTTGCTGCAAATTTTTGTCCCGTCTTTCTTCTTTTTCTTGGTTAATTTTGATATTTTTGTCCTTTCTCTTAAACCACAAAGAACAAAATGCACAAGAAAACACTTAAAATAAAACAAAGATAACTCTTTCTTATATGTCTACGTTAAAAACCAAAACTTTAGCTCGTTAGGTTAGAAATATTGATATCATCAAGGTTTAGTTTATTGTTTTTTTTTTTTTTGAGTGGGAGATTTTTATATTATTTTTAATATATTTGCTTTATAATTAAAGGACATCTATTTTGCTACAACAAAAGATTGTTATATATTTCTTCATCTTTTTCTTTGTTATTCATTTAATACTCCTCTTATTTCAGGCCATAAAAACACATAACGCACAAGAGTACAACTAAAATGAAACAAAGAGCACTAATATTTTATATGCTCTTTGTTATACATCCACATTAAAATTTATTAGTTTAGAAATATTGATATCATCAAGGTTTAGTTAATTTCTTAATTTTTTTATCCGAGCGTGAAATATTTTTATTTTTATATTTCTTTTAAAATATGTTATGATAATAATTGGATTTCTAATAAAAATATCATCAAAAATATTAAATATATAATAGAGTCTAAATTTAGGTTTACAATGTTAAAGGATACATCCATTAAAAACTTAGATAAAGATTTGTTAGTTCAAGATTATTTGATTTGTAATCGTAATTGAGGTTAAGTCGATCATGTCTTTTATCCTATTTTTTATTTAATCAAAACCCCTGGATTAGAATTTTGTTTCTTATCGTTTGTTGTAATTTCATATTTCTTTCCTCCAGAATTATTATGAATATATTTAACTTCATTTGTTCAAAAATACAAATATATATATATATGGAGAGGGTTATATGAGACCACCTCATAGGGTGAGGTCATAGGGACCAATCATAGCCACATATCTAGATTTTTCAATGGCTGCGATTTTAGAGATAAAATTGCAGATTAGATGTCATTAATTAAAGAAACGGGTAAATTAGTCATCCTCCAAAATAACCCAATATTAACGGATTCAACCGACTATGTTGTGATGACGCAATCTTTCCAAATATCACTGCAACTTCAACGTGAACAAATCCTCATCCTCCTTCTTCTTCAACGCACTACTGTGAGAAAATCATTTCTCCTTCTTCTTCAATGCACTACTGTGTGAAAAAAGTTGCAAACAATCACCATAGTTGCTAGAGCTCGACTACTGATTCAATGTTGCTTATGAAGATATAATTTGTTGCTTTTATAGATGTTCCATGGTGCTTTTAGATATATAACTACATAAGCAAGTCATGAGCAAATAACTCCATACTACATAAGCAACAAGTCTATACTACTACATAAGCAACGGATATACACTACGATACAACACATATATATTAACTACATAAGCGAGTCATAAGCAACAAACTCATATTACATAAACAACAAGCCTATACTACATAAGCAACGAATATACACTATGTATGCGCCTACGATAAATTAACTATATGAGCAGGTCATAAGCAACAAACTCATACTACATAAGCAACAAACCTATACTACATAAGCAACGAATATACACTACGTATGCACCACGATATATTAACTACATGAGCAAGTCATAAGCAACAAACTCATACTACATAAGCAAATCGAATATACACTAAATATGCAACACAAATACATTAACTACATAAGCAAGTAATAAGAACAACCCTATACTACATAAGCAATAAATATACACTACATATGCAACACATATATGATTAAATTACACATGCAATATGATTATATTACATAAGCGATTAACAAAAATGAATCTTGCTGGAGGAAAAAAACGTGAATATGAGGGATATGGGTTACTTAAAAACGAAGGCACATGCCGCGTTAAAGGGGAAAACAAATTGAACGTGATTGAGATCTCATCAAATCTCAGTAACTGATTTTATATTGTATAAAATGACCATCCTACCCTTCTTAGTTGTTGAAACAAAAAAAAATTAATATAAAACCCCTAAAAATATGGACCACAAAAAAATATTAATCTATGGTTAAGATTGGGTCTTATGGACTCACCCCAAAATGGGAGGACCCATTTGAGCCATATCTTATATATATATATATATATATATATGGATGGGATCTCGTGTGGCAGCCTCTTACCGTGTGGTAGTGTGGATTTGATCCCATCCATCCACACCTTTTATTAAATGGTCTAGATTGCTATTAAAAATAACTGATTTATCAATTAATTAATAGTGGAAATGACATAATCGTAAGTAGTAAAATGCCATAAATCACGCCCTACAATCAAGGGATTGATTAATATCACGCTTTCCATAATCAAATTGTGCACCATTTTAATAGTTGAACTGCATAACATTTAATAATCGATCGACACCATTTTATATCTAATAAATAATTGTATAACTAATTGTACACCATCTAAAGGAACTTTAAAGACCAAATTGTGTAACCATCTTCCCATTTAATAACTTAATCGCGTGCACCATTTTATATCTAACAAAGGCATCATTGTATAACTAATTGTACATAATCTAAAAACCCTATAAAAACAAAATGGTGTAACCACCTTCCCATAATGACGCCCTACAATCATGAATGCGATAAATATCATGTTTCCATAACTGAATTATGCACCATTTTAATAGTTTAACTGCACCATTTAATAATCGATCGCGGCACCATTTTATACCTAACAGTGCATCATTTTATAACTAATTGTATTATCATTGTAAGTAAACCATAATTGAATGAAAATGGGAACAATCGCAAAATCAAATCCCATAAAAATCGCTGGGATTGAATGGTGTACAATTAGTTATATAATGATGCACTGTTAGATATAAAATGGTGTACAATTAGTTATTAAATAGTGTACATTTTAGCTATTAAAATGGCGCACAATTCAGTTATGAAAACGTGATATTAATCAATCCTTTTGATTGTACAGGCGTGATTTATGGCATTTTGCTAGTTACTATTATGCCCTTTCCACCTATTAATTAATTGATAAACTAGTTATTTTTAATAGCAATCTGGACCATTGAATAAAAGGTGTGAATGGATTGGATTAATCCACACTGCCACACGGTAAGCCCCCTGCCACATTTGATCCTAACCATATATATATATATATATATATATATATATAACTATTTTTTTCTCGATCTAGAGTATCTCCACATTAGCCAAGACACAGACCCCCACACTTCCTTCAGATTATGGGACATCCGTCTTTCCCAAGAATGATCATAATCTTTGGGAGAAGAAAGGTAAATCCGGGCCCCTCACTTCGCGTTAGTCAAGAGACATATATAACTATTGGATATATAACTATTGGTAAATTCCCATAATTTCCTATCTCTGACGTATCGATCAAACAATGAGTTTTTAAATATCTCAATTATTAGTATTATTGTATAATGATCATCATATTGCTTAAAAAAATATAACATTAAATATTTCATCGTAATCTCAACTCCATGTACTCACGTTCGTGTTGAAGATCTTACAGGGCAGGAATCATAGCGTCATAGTGATTTCAATTGCACGTAGAGAAATTATAATAATGTGTTTTTTTCCCCAAATTATATCACCAATTATAATAAAATAATTTTGTCCAACACATTTTCATTGGACAATTTCATATAACTTTTTATAAATATTTCTTCAACTTTGACAATTCATAAAAGCTTCAGCAGCTTTTTTTTTTCTCGGTTTCATACGATAGAGAAATTAAATTACATTTGTAAATTGTTTAATTACTATACATTTACTAGTACGTATTCATTTTCGAGTCAAAACGACGATACTTCAAATATATATTGATTATCTTATGAGATATATGTCGATCTTGATATGAACATTAATATTATAGTTTTATAAAAAATAATTAAAGTTTCTTAATTATAAATAAACCCAATAGCATTTAAAAATTAGGATCTTCTTGTGATTAAATAATGGTATAATTTAAATTATATTTGATTTCTTCTATTATTAAGGGTTATAGTCTACTTGCTAATATATAAAATTTGGTCTGAAAAGGACAAGACTTGGTCCCCGACCGATTGCTTAAGACAGTAGATTAGGCATTAATCACGAGATCCGATATTTAATCACTAAATAATTGGTCATTTTTATTTTATTTTATTTTTTAAATATATCATGAACTCAAAGAAGAAATTCTATTGTCTGTTGATAGAACTTCTATTTTGTCTACACATTACGTCAGTGTTATGTTAAATTTATTTATTAATCAAATATATGCTTTCCAACTTTCTGGATTTTTTTGTCATTTCTTTTCTTTAGGTTTTTGCCTAAAATGGAACTGGGATTCCGTAAAATAATGCCAATTATTGAGAGAAAATTTTGAAAAACTTCAAAATTAAAAATAGGGAAAATTCCAAATTTAGTCCCATAAATTTTGGCCATTTGCATTTTAGTCCTGTAACTTTGTAAAGTAGCAATTTAGTCCTTGATTGACCGTTTTAACTTTATAGCAAAACATAGCATTTTAGATCCGTAACTTTTAGAAGTAAGCAATTATAGTCCCATATTTTGCTGGAGGCGCCAATTTCGACCCATTGCATAAATTAGGCTAAAAGGCCAAATATGTACAACACGCCATATGTAAAATCACAACTAGATTCAATACATTTGTATTAGAGCTTCCGTGAAATCTAGCCCAACCCATAGGCCGGCCTGACCACCCCTGGATTTGGACCGGGCTGGGCTATAATTTTCCAGGCCCGAAATAATTCGGATCTATTTGGTCCACTTGATCGACCCTTGGGCATGACTTGGCCCGACCCAATAATATTCATGCACAAAATGAATTTCCTGGTTGGGCTCGGCCGTGCGTTTAGTGGCCCAACCATAATCGAATCACCCAATACCTGACCGAATTTCCCAAATCCCGATGGGCTTGACCTGACTGCCCTTTGTCTCGCCTGTTGTCGCCTTTAATCCAAATTGATTGATGTTAAATATGAATATCCTAGATTTTAATAATAGAGAAATCCTTATAGTTGATAATATGACAAAATTATTCAAAATCAATCTTATCGGCACAAGCTATTTTGAGGGAATGAAATAGGAAAAAAAAAAGATATAAACAAGCCCTCTACTACATCAAGTTACATGACATTTGTCATGTAGACGAGTATATTAAGTTATTCATCGAGTATAGATGTACGTCTAAGGCGGATAATAATGAAGTTTCGCAATTATTATTTATGAAAATCTCCAGTTCGTGGAGAGAGATGCTAATCAGGTAATACAATATGGATGATATAATATAATAAATTTTAATTTATCCCTAAAAGTTCTTAATAAACCTGTGACTCGATACTATTTTTGAGCCAAGACTTAGCTAAATAAGTCATTTGAACAAATAAGGACATTTTGGGTATTATGAAAGTTTAGAGTGGCCCTTTGGGACCAAAATTGCAACTAGTAGGAACTTATAGGACTAAAATCGCACTATACTAAAACTTTTGGGACAAAAATACGAAAAAGCCTCAAACATATGGGA
The DNA here is from genome assembly GCA_016081115.2 of Rehmannia glutinosa. NCBI lineage: Eukaryota > Viridiplantae > Streptophyta > Magnoliopsida > Lamiales > Orobanchaceae > Rehmannia > Rehmannia glutinosa. The sequence continues at coordinate 9,042,506 of CM071927.1, forward strand.
CCAAGACGGAAACTTAAAAACTTATGGGACTTAAATGAGAATGTCCATAACTTAAGGGACTATTTTTGCAATTTTCCCTTAAAATTATATATCTGTCATAAACTGCATGTACTTAGGTTTAATTAATTATATGGGGTAGCTTTCAATTATTGTTTAATTATTCAGCCTCATACTTGGCAACTTGTAACTCTCAAAACAATAATTTAATTTTGGACTCCAAATATCCATATCATGAACTGTTCAAAATTCGACCTGTTAAGCACGCAAACAATAATTTTTCTGTTCAAAGTTAACTTGAATTTTTTTATTAAAGAATTATATGCAAATAAATACTTGAATTCAATATTATAAGTAGATTACAACTGCAGTCAATGTCACCTTATAATTTTTGGAACTTTTAATCATCACTTGCTGCCCTTATAATCCATATATATATAGTTGGAAGTTATAAGTAAAATTAAAACACTTTAATTTATAAGTAAAAAACATGACATATTGAGCCAACTAAACCATATATTCGGATTTGATGGAAAAGAAACATGCAGTATTAGGGTGCCTATTGATGATAGAATATAATCATATTCAATACATACAAATGTTTTAATATACATAAAAGTTTGCAATAAATATATCTATTTTTTAGCCATGCAATAAATAGATCTCGGTCATATTAATGATATATCTATAAATTTTGAGGTATAGAGAAGATCACAAGATATATATGGATATCTAAAAATATTACAATCATTATTGTAACGCCCCGATTTTTTTTTCTTTTAAGTTCTAGTAATTAAATAAAGGAACTATAAAAGAACATCTTTTATAAAACAAAGTCTATAATTAAAAATTTTGTATCTAAATAAATAAAAATATTTTATATCAAGAAATATTTGTCCATTAAAAATAAAACACCTTACAATCACAATAGATCAAAATTATCAATAAAATAAAGTTTTCCTAAAATTTTCAAATTAAATAAAAATCGTTGACTTCACATCCACCGCCTCTAATCCTCGCTCGGGTTCCTCAACCTGAAAGATGTTAATAATATGGGGTGAGCTTTTTCAACTCGCTCAGTGGGGACACGTTTGTCAAAATTAAATACAATACATAAGCATAATCGTAAATATTCAACATGAAATTTTCCTCTGTAATATTTCCTCCGATCGATCGCCAGGTTTTTATAGCATCATGGTACACCCCGAGGATACTTATGATCCCGAACCTTCTTACAGTCCCTGGCTAACATAATTTCCTCTGTCACATTGCACATAAACAAAAATACATATATGAAGCATTTAATAATGACAAACAATACTTGAATAGAAATATCCCCACCTCAACTGATTTCTGTTAATCCGCGTAGTAACTAAAACGATTATTCTAATCCTCTTGATTCTCGATTCTTGAATCTGATTTGTAGAGAAATGGGGTGAAGTTTATGAAGGAAAATTCTCAATTTATAGAGTTGAATTATGGAATTTATGATTGAGAATTAAGTTCATACATTAAAAATTATAACCCTTCACCTTTCATATTCTTTTAATTAAGTTTGAGTCCTTCTAAATTCATAACTGAAATTCTATTAAATGTGGCAATTAAAATTATATTTTTCTGATTAAATAAAATTATAATTCATATAATAATAATAGAAAAATATGGGATATTACAATTATAATAAAATATTGAGGTAAGTTTGCAATTTGATACTGTAACTAAAAGGGTGGCATTTTTCATATTTTAAAAACAGTATATGAAAATTTAAATACATAGTCTTTTTTATTTTTTTGTGTATTGTTTATTTTGCTATTCTAAATTTCAATAGAAAATTGTAATTTCGCCTCAAAAAATGTTCAAGTGACTAGCAATATTGACTTTAAAGTTAATAATTACTTCTTAATTTTGATGGGAAAATCAACACAAATCTAATATAACTTTAAAACTGTTCTATCACACAAACTCCAATCCCACTTTGTAAGCACTTGTACTTTAGAGTTAAAAAAAAAAAGAAAAAGAAAAAAGTTGGCTCTGGCTCATTTTCCGCCTAAGTACTAAATTGATTTCAAAGTATAGTGTTTAGGGGTGATTTTTGGAATCAAATTGCAAATGAGAAGAGTGAGGAAGAAAAAGAAAGAGCAAGAAATGTAGTAAATTGTTTTTGATCTCAAAGTTAATTTAGCATGGAACATAAATGCTAGATATTTTCATAATGATTTACTAATGTTGTGACACAATTGTTTTGCCGACCTCAAAATATGCTTGTCGGTTTGAAAACATATCTATTAAAAAAATTTAACTTTCTGTCGAAAAGGTGTGTCTCTTTGGAGGAGTCGAAGAGTGCTGTTTCTTCAGAAAAGTCATGAGCCGCATTTTTATATATACATTACTTCTTATTAAACTTTTGAAATATACAACAATATTATTAATTTTCGTGTTCAAGCATCATCAGCCTAGAGAAAAAAATATAACGTCCTTTTGTGAATCAAACAACTCCAATATGGTATCTGTAATGACCCGATTGTTTTTCTTAGTTCAAGTGATTCAATTAAAAAGCTACAAATTTTTTATAAAACATAGTCTTGCATCCAAATAAACAGAAGTGTTTTTACCCATACAAAATATTTGTACTTACGAAAATAAAATACTAACTATCAACAGTAATTAAAAATCATTATCAGAAATAAACTAAAATACTAACTATTAAAAGTAATTCAATTTCATTAACAAAATGGGGTTTTCCTAAAAATTTAAATGAAAGTTATTGACTTCGCATCCACCGTCTCTAACCCTCTCCCGGGATCCTCACCTGAAAAGTATTAGTAAATATGGGGTGAGCTTTTCAACTCGCTCAGTGGGGACACGTTTGTCAAAATTAAATACATTAATATATAAGCATAATCGTAAATATTCAATATGTAATTTTTCCTCTATAATTTTCCTCTGACTGGCCAGTTGCTTTATAGCGTTGTAGGTACACCCCGAGGATACTTCTGATCCCGGACCTTCTTATAGTCCCTGACTAACATAATTAATGTTCATTATCATAGCACTGCGGGCTACCCCGATGATACTTTTGATCCCGGACCTATTTACGGTCCCTAACTAACATGATTTCCTCTGTCACATTGCACATAAACGAAAATACATATATGAAGTATTTAATTATGACAAACAATACTGGAATAGAAATATCCCCACTTATAAATAATAACTGTCTTGATGCAGATAATGAGAATTTGACAGTTGGTATGTCGTAAGTTCTAGATATCTAAATTTTCTTCATTCACTATAATGAAAATAGAATAATTTATCTTAAAATATAATAAGTATGTTATGAATCTTGTTAAAATATTTATAAAAAAATATATATTATGTAAATATTGAGAAAAATATAAAAAAAAATTAAGAATATATATATAGTGGTCTTTTAAAAATAAAAAGTAAAGGCTTTTAATTGTTGAATAAAAACACACACTTAAATAGAAGTTAGTAATTATATATCCACTCAAAAAAAAAAAAAAACACAGACACACACTCCATATTACAATCTGTATTATACAAACACACACTAATATATATATATATATATATTCATATATATGTATATATATATATTAGATAATTAAGTTGAGGTTTTATTAATGTAAGTATTAATTTAGATAGGTATTAATTAACCTTTTAATAACGTAAGTTCTAACTAATTTCAATTAACGTAGATCTTAATTAATGCATGTGAAATGGATTTATCTGATGAATTTTCTTCTTAGTTAAGTTAATGAAATAATGTAATTGTCTAAATGTAAAAAAAAAATAGATTTTAATTAAGAGATAGATTTGAAAATAAATGTAAATCGCAAATTTATTATACTATACACATATATACATATATGTATAATTAATATTATACTAAAATACTATAAATAATATTATTATAAGTAGGTGGTTATTGCAGTATCTGAGAGATTTTTTATATATAGATCAAATGGAGAAATATCACTTAAAAGATAATACTGCCTTGAAGTCATTAGTATGAGTATCTTGGCTTCATGCGAGTTTTGGTGTTGTGCATAGTTTCATACTTGAAATAATCATGTTTTTTATCGATCGACCGTTTCCCCACATAAGAAAATTACTAATTTTGACAGAAATGTCATGATATCTTTTTAACATATGTCAAAATGATGGGAAAGAAAAAGAATCGCTTTTTATGTTATCAAAAGAGCATCATGACAAATATGGAAACAAGAAAAGTTTCATGCACAGGAAAATATTCCAATCGTTGAACAATGAACATAAGACCCATGGAATTTCACATCCTCTTTATAGAAGTCGAATTTTTTATTTTAAATGATATTTTACTTTGTATATTAATATTATTAATATTTGCAAATTATACAAAGTACACAAAAACTAATTGTGGGAGACAGTCGCATTGTGCGACAATAATACTTTTAGTGTAAAAAGTGTTGGGGATTTATGACGTGCGATATTATACTCGGGAATTAAATCAGAAAACTTACTTGGATTTCAGAAAAAACGAAATGCAGAAAGTACAGAAATTTAGACCGCGGCTAGAGTTCGACTCTATGTCTTTAAGACGAATTGCCCCGCTATAGTGCCCACGGTTGAATAGCAAACGTCTCCCAAGATACAACGGTCTCCTCTTGCTGTAGTAGCACTCCAAACAAGAGACGGCGAACTTCGGATAATTTGTACTCTCTCTTTTTTATAGAAATTTTTTTTGACAAAAAATATGTTTATGAATGTGTGCAAAATTGCTTATGCTCATCAATTTTCTGCAGAATAAAGGGAATATTTATAGATTACCAAAGGTCACTATTGAAACAACACAATTGTTCGAATAGACACGTCCATTTATTCGAACAGCCATGTCCATTGGTTTCAAACGAAACAACACAATTATTCGAATAAACCTTTTCAATCCGAATAGTTTCGAATGAACAGTCACACCTTTTGGCAACAATTTCTCATTCACCCGGAAATATCTATAATATTTCCAACAATCCCCAAGTGAACGAGAAATTACATGAATCAATGCAAATGCATTGAATGCAGACGCAAAAGAGAGTACAAACAGAAAATTATTGCATCAGGAGAGGTAGCTTCTGGCTTTGAACCTTCACTAGTGGAGTACTATCGGATTTACTTGGCTAATAAGTGAACATGATGTCTTGAACTATTCGGCCGTTGGTGTAAACCAAGACAACAACACCCACACAATAACCTCCCTAACATTTCCAGTTCTCATGGTTGTGTTCATTTTGCCCCGAACAACCTTGGATTTCATAAGTGTTTTAGAGAATTCAAGCCTCAAAATTCTCATGAAAGCGCGCCACTTCACATTTACATAGGTGACATCCTATTAAGAGTATTCTGCCATACCCCACTTGTTTAACCAATCTATAGGAATCATTAAAAGTAGAACTTAACCTTACATCCTCCTGCAGAAAGCACTTTTAATCATAGGAATGAGTAGGAATTTTATCCTAAGTGTTTAACTGAATCTTCATAACTTAGTTGTCCCATTGAACCAAGTTCTTGGCAAGTTCTTGGGATCTCCAAATCATCATGGTTGGGTTACCATTACAAAGATTCATGTGTAATAGGCTTCAATCCCATTCCTTCGATAATCGTATTTGATCTCCACTTCAATCAAATTTGCGCACAAGATTGAGATCAATATCTTTACATATTTGAGCATATAATCCCTGAGCATGTGTAACCACTTCAAATCGACATAAGTTCCACCGGTGGACTTTCAAGCCCTTCAATGTCAATGTGGCTTTTTAACACCTTAAGCTCATATAGACTATTGTCAATATGTCATCTCTTTTTAATTAGGTAGAGATTCGTTTGACTTTATCGTTTGTCAAACTGGTCATTATCTATACAATGATTTAATAGTTGTACATGTTCCCTTCAAGTTCGGTACAATAATCCATTTTGGGCCCACCTTGATAAGGTTAGCTTTTAAAATCTTTTCCTACACCTTTCCTTCGTAGCTCAATGTGTGCAGTGTTGCAACACTAAAGAGTACACTAAAAGATGCAACTCTTCAAGAGAAATCAAATGTGACCCCTTTTAGCTATCAATTAGCCCTGTCAATGTCAATTGACACATATCCTCTTTTCTAAGGATACATCTCAAAGAAATACAAGGATATCTCTCAAATAAACTTATAATTCTTTGACTCCGTAGTTATTGGGGTCAATCTTTGTCAAGACTGAGGTAAATTTATATTTGCCAAATATCCCCACATTTGAGGCAAAACTCATCATCTTCACATTGTGCAACAAGGTCAACTTTGAGAATTATCAATCTAACAATTGTTATTTCTCAAAAAGTTCAACTGTGATTGTATCACCAACTGACAAACAGTCTAATTGCCTACACAAAATTTCAAAGAATTTCCCAAGAGGGCTAAAGGACTCAGTTGTATATATTTACCATATTGTAGGTAGAGTTAACTTGTCATGTGATTCCTCACAATAAGCTAAATCATATGCCTTACACAAAGACATTTAGATTTGCTCATGCATTCTTCACATGTTTATGACACTCAAAATGTCGTAGAACTAAAGTTATCATGATACTCAAGGTATCATAACATCTAAGTTGTCATTACACCAAATTGTCACAATACTCAAGTTGGCACTTTGTGCCCTGCCTATAGCTGATTGGCTATCGTAGTATCCCAATATGGAATCTCACATTTATATTGGGAATCCGATTTAACATTTGGTAATAATTTCATATCCACCAATTCGTTATGACATTAATGTTAACGTGTCAAGTCTATAAAAGTAATAAAATACTTTTTACCGGATCTTGTTTGCACAAAATTCAAATCACAAATATCACTGTGAATTAATTCTAAAAGATGTAACATTTCCCCACATTAGAATCATTTCCTTTTGTTTGAACTAGATCCAACCACATATGCTTTAACAAGCCCAAACTCAGCACTATGAGATACAATAATAATTTATATTCCATCTCTTAATCATCCCTGCTGAGTATTTCTGACTTTTCTCCATAAGAAACATGTGCCGATTGGTATCAGATATCACACATGTAGGGGAAACTATTACAATTCCATCCATTCTTATTACAAAGACGGAAGATAAATAATCATTCACTTCTTTGTTCAATCACTTCTTTGTTCAATCACTTCTTTAACAAAAATCAGAATTCATGTATGGTCGACTTTATTAAGTCACAAAATACTATACAAGTACTACAAATATATTGCATAAACAATATAACATATAGAAGTGAAAAGAGAATCTGGAATCCCGAAGGGAAATAAGTTCTCCAGAATATTAGCAATTTTCCGAAACACTATGCATATGAATATGTATACAAAATCATGAGATCGGCTTGCCAATATTGAACATGAATATAATACAATACATATTCTATTAGTCCATATCTGCAGTTGAAGACAAAATTTCCAATACATACTCACAAATAGTTGTTAATGTGAAACAACTATCTAAACTTTAATGTATTGCATACAACAATGTCAGATAATAATCAGTTGCAAGTTTCGGAAATGTATTAATTGTATCTCTGATTCACTATATATATATATATTACAAGCACCATATAATATAATAAGTCATATATAATACAATGAACCCTTTCTAACTCAAAACCAGGATCAGATGTATAAAAAACCGATTTCATGAACAAATAAAACAATGATTTTATATTATCCACTGAAGTCATGCTAATAGGATAGATACAACTATAGAAGCATAAAATTTACAATCTCAGATGCAACCTCACTAGCCACATAAAAATCTGTATATGAAACACGTGAGTCTAGAAATGGTACGGCAGTATTAATGAATCAAAACATAACCTTTTTCACCTTGAGTGCCACACAGTTTTCAGAAACATTTCCTTGGAAAAAAAAATATTTTAATCTAAAAGATTAGAAACAGATTGTAACCAAGAATTAGAATATATGGTGGTTATATTTTCTGTTATTAGTTGTACTGTTACATAGAGTTAGTTTTGGTAGTTAGTACTGTTCAGAGTTAGTTAGACAGGTTCATTTTCTAACTGCTTGATTCTTCTTCTGTGTATATATACCTTGTCCATGCTCTAGAAATAAACAAGTTCATCTCATTTCTTCAATATGAGAAATATCTACATAATATAACATGGTACCCAGAGCCTGGTACCTGGTGCCTTTTCCGGCAGTCTTCCATCTTCTCTGGCGGCTTTGATTTTTTTCCGGCGGCATTATTTTCTCTTCTTCTTGTCTCTAATGGCGAATTCTACGTCTTATTCAATTCTCCCGACGTTCAACACCATTTCTCTTCGGTTGGATCGATCCAATTACTCCTATTGGAAATCTCAAGTCCTCGCAACGGTTCGCGAGCATGGATTTGATGATTACTTGCTCGGAACAATGCCTGTTCCATCAAAATTTCTCCAGAGCTCTTCTGATGCTCTCCCGACAATCAATCCTGAGTATCAAGTGTGGATGCGTAGAGATGCATTTCTGTTCAGTTGGTTACTCTCGTCCATGTCAGAGTCCATGCTTGGCCATGTCAATCGATGTTCTACTTCTGCAGATGTCTGGACTATTCTTGAGGCTCTGTTTCGATCATCCTCTAAGGCTCGAATTATGCATCTACGATTGTTGCTCCAAACAACTAAGAAAGGTGATCTCTCAATTGAGGAGTATGTACTCAAGATGCGAGGTATTGCGGATAGTCTACTTGCTGCTGATCAAATAATTAGTAATGATGATCTTATTCTCTATATTTTGGCTGGTCTTGGATCTGAGTTTGAAAGTGTAGTGGTGAATTTAACTAATCGAAGTGATACTCTATCTCTTCAAGAGGTTCAATTTTCACTTCAGTCACATGAAATGAGGTTGGCTCATTTGGCATCTATGACTGCTCCTTCTATTGCTCCTATTGCACATGTTGCTCAAAGAAGGTTTCCTTCCTCTAAACATGGTGGTCACAGATGAGGTTTTGGATCTCGTGGTTGTGGCCGGGGTAGATTTGGAAGATCTAAACCCGCTTGTCAAATTTGTGGCAAGACAAATCACCTTGCTGCAAAGTGTTTCAAGAGGTTTGATGTGAGTTTTGTTGGAATGGATGCTCCTACTTCTAGCCCTCAGGCTCATCTTTCAGAGGCTTCATCAAACAGTCCTGCTCAGGCTTTACTTGCTCCTATACCATAGCAATCCCCTGATTCCTCCTGGTATATTGATAGTGGAACATCTACTCATGTTACATCTCATCTTGGCAACCTGAGTATTCAATCTCCCTACCATGGTCATGATAAGTTGACAGTAGGTAATGGCTCTCATCTTCTTATCTCTCACACAGGCTCTACTTCCCTTCTTAGCTTATCTAAATCTCATTCTCTTACTCTTCATAACATTCTTTGTGTTCTTGATATCACTAAAAACCTCCTAAGCATCTCCCAGTTTACAAAAGACAACAATGTTATTGTTGAATTTCATAACACTGTTTGTTTTGTCAAGGACAAACTTACCAACCAGGTCCTGTTGAAGGGTGTTCTCAAGGAGGGTCTATATCAACTTGATCTCAGTCACCTTCATGCTTTCAAGTCATCTATGTCCAGCTCTCCTGCAACTCAGAGTTGTAATCTTGCTCCTCAATCTCATAATCTTGATGTATGGCTTCATAGATTAGGTCATCCTTGTACTCATACGTTCAATAATGTCATGAAGCATCTGAAAATTCCTATTTCCTGTAATAAATTCAAGTTTTGTGATGCTTGTAAACTTTGCAAACTTCATGCTATGCATTTTCCTTCAATTCAATCCAAATCTGTTTCTCCTTTTGATTTGATATCCTCTGATGTCTGAGGTCCTGCTGCTACATCTTCCTGTGATGGTTACAAATATTATGTCCACTTTGTTGATGAATTCACTAGATTCACCCGGATATACCCCTTACAATCTAAAAGTGACACTTATGTTGTTGTACTTCATTTTTTTGCCTATGTAGAAAGACAATTTAATACAAAGGTCAAAGCATTTCAATGTGATTGGGGGGGTGAATACAGAAAATTGACTTCTTATTTTCAATCCATTGGGGTGGTTTTTAGACATCCTTGTCCATATACTCATGCTCAAAATGGCCTTCCAGAAAGGAAACATCAACATATTGTTGACATTGGTCTATCCCTTCTTGCTCATGCTCAACTTCCTCTTAAATTCTGGTGGGATTCATTCTCTACTGCTGTTTATCTTACAAATATCCTTCCTACTCCAGTTTTAAATAATATGTCTCCCTTTCAAACATTGTTCCATAGATCACCTAATTATTCCTTCCTTAAATCTTTTGGATGTGCTTGCTACCCCTACCTTAGACCTTATAATCAACATAAGCTTCAGTTTAGGTCCTCTAAATGCATATTTTTGGGCTACAGTTCAGCTCACAAGGGCTATAAATGCTTACATCCTTCAGGGAGGCTCTATGTTGCTAGGACTGTATCATTTAATGAAGATGAGTTTCCTTACTCCACTCTGTTTTCTGGCTCCTTACAATCCTCTTCTCTCCCTTCTCAAGTCAGTAACTCTCTTCTTGTACTTCCCTCATCCTCTTCTATGCCTCCAATTGTAGCACAACCCCCTCCCTTGCCCCATTCTCCTTCAGTGTCATCACCATTCTCTTCACCTGTTGGTTCCTCCTCTTCTTCATCTCCTCCTCCCCCTCCTCCTGCACCTCTTCATCATATGGTTACTAGATCCAGAAATGGTATCTATAAACCAAAAGCTTATACCACTGTATCTTGTCCTATCTCTGAGCCATTATCTGTATGGCATGCCTTGTCTGACCCGGGTTGGAAAGCTGCTATGGAACTAGAGTACAATGCTCTCATCAATAACCATACATGGGATCTGGTACCTTATCAGGAAGACATTAATCTGATTTCAAATAAGTGGGTGTTTAAGGTGAAACATAAAGCAGATGGCTAAGTTGAAAGGCTTAAAGCTAGGCTTGTTGCTAGAGGGTTTCAGCAAATTCCTGGCTTGGATTACTTTGAGACATTCAGTCCTATGGTTAAGCCCTTAACCATTAGAATTATGTTTTCCCTTGCTGTGACTAGAGGTTGGGAGATTCAACAGTTTGATATCAACAATGCCTTTCTTATGGTTCTTTTAAACAGGTAGTATATATGGCCCAGCCTGAGGGGTTCATTCATCTAGAGAAACCTACACATGTGTGCCGCCTTGTTAAAGCATTATATGGCCTAAAGCAGGCCCCTAGAGCCTGGTTTGAAAAGCTTAGAGATTTCTTGGTTACTCTTCATTTTCAAGCCTCAACATCAGACAGCTCTCTCTTTTTTCTTCAGATGGATGGAAAGCTCACCTTATTACTTGTGTATGTTGATGATATTCTCATCACAGGGGATGATTCAGCTTTTATTCAGTCACTTATTCAGCAACTTAATGCTATTTTCTCTAAAAACACTTGGGTCATTTACTTTTTGGGACTTGAAGCTCACAAATCTTCTCATGGATACTTGTTGAACCAGCCAAAATATATCTCAGATTTACTAGCCAAAACACACATGACTGATTGCAAGGCTAGTCCATCTCCTTTTTGCTCTGGCCAGAAATTGTTTTTGGGTGGCAGTCCTCCATTCTCTCTTCCTAGTCTCTATCGCAGCACCATTGGAAGTCTCCAATATCTAACAATGACCCGTCCTGACATAGCATATGCGGTTCATAAGCTTAGTCAGTTCCTTCATGCACCCACTGAGAACCATTGGATGGCATGTAAGAAAGTGCTTCGCTATCTTAAGGGCACAAAATTCTTGGGTATTCAGTTTGTTGCCTCTCCTAGAATGAATCTAGAGGCTTTTGTTGATGCAGACTGGGCTACTTCCTGTGATGATAGAAAGTCTATTGGTGGTTATTGTGTCTTTTTGGGTCCTAACCTTATCACTTGGTGTTCTAAGAAGCAGCATGTAGTCGCACAGAGTAGTACGGAGGCAGAATACAGGGTTATGGTTGTTGCCATTACTGATCTCATTTGGATTCAAGCTCTTTTTGTGGAACTTGGTCTTCATATTGAGTCACCTACGTTTTAATGGTGTGATAACTCTAGTGCCATTTCATTGGCATCAAATCCTGTTTTTCATCAACGAACTAAGCACATCGAGATAGACATTCATTTCATTTGGGAGAAAGTTCAAAACAAAGTTGTTGATGTTCGATTTGTCCCCTCTGAAGCACAACTCGCTGACATTCTCACCAAACCTCTATCCGTTTCTCGCTTCCAGTTTGCTTCCGCTCCAAATCGAGTCTTGCCAACCCCTGGTTCTGTTTTTTGAGAGGGGTGTATTAGAATATATGGTGGTTATATTTTTCATTATTAGTTGTCTTGTTACATAGAGTTAGTTTTGGTAGTTAGTATCTTTTTCAAAGTTAGTTAGACAGTTCATTTTCTAACTGCTTGATTCTTCTTCCGTGTATATATACCTTGGCCATGCTCTAGAAATAAACAAGTTCATCTCATTTCTTCAATATGAGAAATATCTACATAATATAACACCAAGAAACTGAACATAATACCAAATACCATTTTGATGTATAATCATGAAATCATTTTGAACTTTTTTTTTTTTGGAAAAGAAATTGAAATAGCTTTATTACGTTAACGAATTATCGGCTATTACAATTTCATCGACCCAAAGCGGGACATTTCCCATCGTCCAAACAAAGGATGTAGAAGAAAAAGCTGCAAAATTAGCTAATCTATGAGCAACACTATTTGCAATACGAAACAGATTATTATACACAGAATATAACTCGCATGAAAAGCGGAAGAAGCAATTCGTCTTAAATTGTTGGGGATTTATGACGTGCGATATTATACTTGGGATTTAAACCAGAAACTTACTTGGATTTCAGAAAAAACGAAATGCAAAAAGTACAGAAATTTAAACCGCGGCTAGAGTTCGACTCTATGTCTTTAAGACGAATTGCCCCGCTATGGTGCCCACAGTTGAATAGCAAACGTCTCCCAAGATACAATGGTCTCCTCTTGCTGTAGTAGCACTCCAAACAAGAGACGGCGAACTTCGAATGTTTTGTACTCTCTCTTTTTTATCGAAATTTTTTTTGACAAAAAATATGTTTATGAATGTGTGCAAAATTGCTTATGCTCATCAATTTTCTGCAGAATAAAGAGAATATTTATAGATTACCAAAGCTCACTATTAAAGCAACACAACTGTTCGAATAGACACGTCCATTTATTCGAACAACCATGTCCATTGGTTTCAAACGAAACAACACAATTATTCGAATAAACCTTTTCAATCAGAATAGTTTCGAATGAACAGTCACACCTTTTGGCAACAATTTCTCATTCACCCGAAAATATCTATAATATTTCCAACAAAAAGTGATATACTTTGTCCAATACAATATTTTGACAAAGTATATCATTTTTTTACACTAAAATATTACGATGCACGCCGTCTCACAAAGGCGACTGCCCCGATCGAAGAGACCTGCTGCGTTATTAATTTGCAATTGACGTACATAAGATGAATAAACTGTATGAAAAAAAAAAAAACTCAAACTGAACTTTACATATATTGTACAAATTTTCATAACTTCTCGTGGAGAAAATTCACAACATTAAAAGTAACTAAACATAAAGCTGAAAAAATGATATCTCCACAAACAATTGGTACACTCAACATACACAATTCATGTGGAACAAACAACAAATTACATTTTGACAAAGCAAAGAGACCTAAGAAAACATTCTTAAACACAGACCAGTCACATTTCTTCTCCAAATTCCTGTCTCTGCATCCACCAAAAAAAAAAAAAAAGAACATTTTTCCAATCTCCCACAGAAAAACTAACAAAGCTATGAGGTAATTCACTTTACAACAGAAGGGTAATTAAAGTAACATGGCCAACATTATTTGAAACCATGAAAAAAACTTAGTTGAAAAAAACCCTCCTTCAAAATGAACCCCATAGCAAAACAAGCTTAATTATAGGTGGATATAATCTGAAATTAATGGTGGAGTTCAGCTAGCTAACATGCCCTAGAGTCCAGAAATTGGTAGGGAGAAAAAAAAAAAAAAGGCTGTAAAATTAAACTAGCATTATTTTCCTTCATGATCACATGAACGCTTTGAGAGCACCGCGTAAATTCTTCACTATTTCCTTCATATTATTCATATCAAATTGTTCATCCTTCTGCAAAAAAAAAACAAGAAATTCATATAAGTAAATACTTTTCACACAAATTAATGATAAAAACAAAAAGAACCATATTATTATGTGACATATACATTACCTGTGCAACTAGTGTTATGTTTAGAGCTGAATCTCCAAAACTCATAACACTGCTGTTGACAACTGATAAATTAAGCTTCTCAATTTCAGCAACAACTTTTTCTAACACCCCCTTTTTTTTCTCACAGTGAATACTAATAAGGATATCCTTATTACAATATCTTGCCTCAATTTCTGGGAGTGACTGATCAGTAATTATAGGGCCATTTGAGACAGTACTCTCATCTGAAGAAGAAGAGTTCTCATTACTGTCAGCATTTACAACTTCATATTTCTTGACAAAGACAAAAGATTCCAATTTTCTCTTTTTATTTTGTTCCTCAAGAGTTTTCACTTTGTCTTGAAGTTGTTTCATGTACTTAATAGCATCTCCAAGAATTGAAGCCTTGTCCATCTGCTCATAAATATATAACAAGTTGATTAGTATACAATATTTATCAACAAATCCAATCTTTAAGCATGAATAGCTCTAGAATAATATAATTCATGCTGGAAATTGACTTATGAAGAATCCCATTTTGTAAAAGAGGCTAAAAATTAACAAAAATTAGTTTTTGGACAAGAAATGAAGGAAAATCAATTTAAAAAAAAATTACCTTTTTCAATCCAGGGACAAGAGCAGACAGGGCTATAAATCTCTGGCTGAGCTTTTCTCTTCTTTTTCTCTCAGCTATAATATGGTCTTGAGATGAAGTAAGCCTTGTACTGCTACTATTATTTGTGCTAATTCTCTTAGCCCCTTGACATGATTTCAGCACACAATTTTGGTTCCCATTTGAAACAATTGACTCAGGGAGAAAGTTAGAGAAGTTGAAGAATTATTATACCATGCAACTTCCTCTTTAATATTTCCCAAAGCTGAGTTATTAGTTGGAGGTGGTGAATATGATATGTTTTCAGATTTGCATGAATTAATATTCCAATTTTTTGTGGTTTTGAGCTGCTTTGATGGCCTATTATTGTCCTCAACTTGATACGATTCGGCTGATCTCTTGAAGTCCATAACATGTTGTTGCGCCTCAGAGTTGTAATTAGACCGATGAAAATCTTCAGAAAATATACTAGCTACCGACACGGAGCTAAGATCGTCGAACGAATTTACAGATGGCCATTGTAACAATAATTGAGGATCTTCCATTCCCTGTAAATTGAAAAATTAAATTAATTAATGTTGATGGTTAATATATTTCTTGCCAAAACTATTCAAGATTAAATTTTTTAGCATCTAAATAGCATGTGAGTGAGAAATTAGGCAGAAATGTGATCTTAATTACCAAATCAGCTAAGCATCTGAAGCTTGAAATCTCCATTGATGGCCAAGTATCAATTATTATTTGAAACCCTGCATGAAATTAAATCAAAATGATCAGATTGTGTAAATAGATATAATTAGGGTTTTCAATTTGAAATAAAAGCACTTAAGGGCTAAAATGTCTCAAGGATTGAAAAATGATAAAGAACTTGCCTTTCAATGGTATGAATTAAAGACAAAGCTGCACTTTTTTCCTTATGAAATTAATTACAGACTCTTCACATTTATAGGTCCAGCAGATATGTTTTGGTACCTTTCTCAGGTTATTTTTAATTCAAAGTCTTCTAAGGTTTTGCTGATGTGAACTGGCGTTTACACATTTTGAATTGAAACATCTCTTTCCTCAATAATATGAACAAGTAATTAAACAAATAAATTTATCATTATTACTTAAAAAAAAGGAAAATGAAAGAAAATATCTTAGTGGGTAGCTTTTGAGCAGGTGTCAAGCAACAATTAAATTAAAGCTGTGTTTGTACGAATGGAAGACTTTTTAGATGTTGAAATTTGGAGTTTTGCTAGTGGAAAAACTCTTACCAACAAAAGTTACAAAACTAGCTGTTCTTATTTGGCTTCTATAATTCATGCCAAAAGCCCATATTTGAAATTACAATGTCTTCCAGTATTATTTTATGAATTCCATGTTTCTCGGGGCAGATGTCGACATCTTGATGACTTATTTTATGCTATAATATTCCCAATTGGGCACATGTACAAGCTTATCTTGAATAAATTAGTAATTGTGTACAACTTAAATTACAATATTTTAGGTATGCTAATAGGATTGGCTCTCCGGCCAAATAATACTATTGGTACGTATACTCCGTGTACGCCCAAATTAAAGCTTGTCAATATTTGTTTTTCAATGGATTGGATCGGGTAGAGTTTGAATCCACTTAAATATCCAACTTATTTTATACCTGTTTTCATTAAATGTTGGAAATATGAATAATAGCGGGATGATTAGACGCAGATATCCACCCGCCCAGACCATAATGGGACGGGTATGGTGCAGTTCTTGTTGGATTTGTGACGGTATGAGATGAAAAATTACTACTCATTTATATATGGGGCCGGTTCGGTTTTCCCCTCGGATACCCACTACCTGAACCCATATTTTTTTTCACTTGGCATGATATATTTCTTAAAAGCCCAATATAAATTTTCATTTTGTGCAAAGAAGATATGAAGTTGTTACTTTCTTTGAATATGTAATTTTATCAACTTTAATTTACGTAGTTTTAAGGAATTTATTGGATGCTTTTATATTTATGTGCTACTTTTGATTTAGTTGGTGGATGATAGTAGCCTTTAATGATTTGCTAAATTGAACATAGTTAATTGTTAACATATTAGACATTTTCTTATATAATAACTAGTTTTTGGTAAGATGTCCATTTAATTAGTCATATAAATATTCATATAATTATAAGTCTTTATATAAAATAAATAGATTTTAGATGGGTACAAGTATCAACAAATGAATTTGGGATGAGTACATGTAATAGTGTACTTTTTTAATCGGGTTTGGGACGAGTATGAGTGGTATTATATATTGTATATCCTTAAATGGGTGGGTACCTTATCCATTGCCATTAGGGACGTAGCCAGCCGGCTCTAGTACCCCTAGCCCAAAATTTTTTTCCCCCTAACTCAACTATTTTTTTCCTATTAAAAAAACATATAATTTTTTTAATTTTTTTTACCTTATAAAAAATGAAAAAAAAAATTTTGGCCCCCCCCTCCCCCAACATCCGCCCCTGACTGCCATCCCTAGTTGGAAATCAAGATTATTGGTAATGTTTTTATTTTAATTTATATTTTGAGCATAGGAATAATATTTGATTTTATTTTATAGAAAATAGGAGATATGGTTTACTACATATGATATGAACCGTTAAAGATTTTGGATCCAGACATGGCCAACCTGTCGATAGATCATTTACGCAGGACTCAAATTGTATATACTTCTAGTGGCTTATATTGAGACTAAGGTATGATTTAGTATAACATGCGCACGTACCAAGAATCACATAAAATCAATAATGCAACAGACAAATCAAATTATCCCAAATTTTAAATAGCAATTGTCGATAATTAATTATTTTCTGATTATAATGTTTTTTTAATAATAAAATACATAATATGTTGTAGAATAATTATATGTATGCGAATTAACTAATATGCAACTGCAACTCTGCCAGGGGATAAGTTAAATATTTAAGCCGTAAAGTTTATATTTTATGTAATGAAATCAAGTAGGTGATGACCCATATGATCTTGTGTACAAGTAAAAAAAATTCAAGGATATATAATAGAGATTTGGCATTGAATATAAAAACAAATACTGCTAATCAGTGACGAAGCGAGGAGTTTCGGGTAGGGGGCCCAACTAATATTAATATAAAAAGAGTCCATCAGATTTTTAGTCATTTCTCAATAATGAAAATAGTTTTAACCATATTTTTCAGCCATTTTTGAGTTCAAATTTCCACTTTGTCTTTTTTTTTTCCATTTCTAGAGACCAGTCAATGACTCGGTACCGGAAAATGTACCGCATCAATTTTTTGAAATATAATCAAGTACCTCATCAGAGAACACAAGAAGGGTATGACCGTGCCAAAATTGCTAAAACACTTGTTTTCGAAAAATATGACTATTTTTCATTTTTATAAAACATAAGTGGATAATTTGTCCATTACCACATATAAAAATGAAAAACAATACATCAAATTTAAAATAAGTAGAAGTTTTGATTAAGTCATTGTATTAATTCAATCACATGTTTATATTCATAAATAAATAACAAAATACAGTTACATCAATATACCAAAAAGGACAAATAGAGACACAAGAGAATAATACAAAAAATCAAGTTAAAGTTTATACCAGAACTTAAAAAATGTACAAAATTTTAAGAAAAGGGAAAAAATGACCAAGATTCATATTTTTCAAGATTCACAAATCAAAATAGGAAGATGAATGCAATATAATTGAAGACTTTTTTTTTTCCCATTTTTCTATTTTTTATTTATTTTAAGATTGAAAAATGAAATAACCAAAACACCCCTACTTTTTTTTTCCAAAATTTGAGGGGGGCCCAATGCCCCCCTTGGCCACTACATGGCTTCGTCTCTCTACTAATTCTTAACTTTTTTATCGCTTTCCTTAATATTCTAAGATATTATAAGGTTGTTGTGGTAATTATTAATTAACTAACATTTATTACATTTGTTTCTAACTATTTGTTTTTTTTTTTGGGGAAAAAGGTGATTAGTTTAGAGATATATTGGTTAAACCATTATTCCAATTTAAATAATTAAATTAATGCATGGGTACACACTATAGATCTTTAAAATCTCAAAGCTCTTGTCTTGGCTAATTATGAAGCTATT
The DNA here is from genome assembly GCA_016081115.2 of Rehmannia glutinosa. Lineage (NCBI taxonomy): Eukaryota > Viridiplantae > Streptophyta > Magnoliopsida > Lamiales > Orobanchaceae > Rehmannia > Rehmannia glutinosa. The sequence goes on from CM071927.1 coordinate 9,061,563, forward strand.
TTTATTTTTATTTTTAACCAGAAATAGTTATTAACGTTGTTCGGTGATCCTACACTCCTAGGTAGAATACAAGAATCTTCTCTAATGCTGGGTAGAAATAACATAGGAATGGTGTGAGGTGTGACCGTGAGATTAACTTGTGGCTGGAATCAACTTAATTAGTTAACTGAAAATAAGGTGAACCTCATCCATGAGAGTCTCTACTGCCCATACTCTAGAGTTTTGCGGAGAAGATGAATCGCACAATTTGCCTCAACAGTCAAGATTCGAGCGCCATTAGAGAGCAAAAAGCACGTCAAAAGCACCGGGTCGGGCCAAATAGTACCCAGGTCGCCAATTTTGGGAGCCTAGCCCGGCCCGGCCAATGAAAAATACACTAAAAGCACCGGAACGACCGGTCTGGGCTTTTGAGGCCCGACATTTTTTGGGCCTGGGATACTAAAGCTCAGCCCGGTAAAAATACGGCCGGGGCCGGTGCCGACAACTCTAGCTACCATGATCGAGTTACCACACAAGAAATCCTCATCCACCCTCATTCTTGGGAATTCGAACCTCCACATCATGCGGTGCCAAGAAACATACAACACACTACTCAACACTCATGTCCTTTACCAGTTGAGCTATACATAGACAACTTAATTAGTTAACTAATTCTTGTATTATTAGCTTAACCTTTTTAGCAAACCTCCATTATAAGGGCTAGTCTCCTGTCAGACGGTCTAACGGATCTAATTCATTAGACTGATCCAAATATTCGACCCATCAACCCACCAACAAACCAAGACGGATCCAAATGTGAGACCTCGTCCCCACCAACAATGTTTCGCACAAGTACCAATACCACATCCGCTGGCTGCTGCTAATACATTTTAGGAGAGTTGCTAATACATTTTAGGAGGACTACTAATACGTTTCGGAGTAAAAACTATTATTTCTAGGGGTGCTACCAAATATTTTTCAGGATAACTACTGATACTTTTTGGGGGGAAGAACTAATACTTTTATGGGGAACTACTGATACTTTTTACGAGAAAACTATTACTTTTCAAGAGGAATACTAAAATACATTTAATCATAAAACATAATACTTTTAAATGAGACTACAAATACGTTTTAGTAGGAATACTAATACTCTTGATGGAAAAAAAATATTTTTCAAGAGGATTAAAAAAAACTGCTCAAGCCAGACACTAATACATTTCATCGCTACTACTAATACTTTTTTGAGGGACTGCTAATATTTTTCGGGAGAAAAAGTTAATTATATTTAGGAGAGAACACTAAAATACTTTTCAGGGAACTACTAATACTTTTTCGAGGAACTACTAATACTTTTCGGATGCACTGTCCCAGAATATTACAAACATGCTACTGGTACATGAAATTACGAAAAAACCCGGATCGGGTTGGATCCGTCTAACAGAGAAGATCCGTTAGACGGTCTGACATGAGTTTTTTGCCATTATAATTACTCACGCCTAAAAATTCATATATTCATTAAAAATGAAAAAATAAATTACAAGTGATTAACATTAATTTGACTTGTTAATCATTCTAGCGTGGTCCTAACAGCTACACATATATATATTAGTTAACGCCGCTCGATAACAATGACCCTTTTAGTAGTCAAGAACAGTCCATTTAACTTTTAGTGAATTTCAAAAAATATCCTTGAGATTTGAGCTTTTTACAAAAGAATCCATTGAAGTTTGTAAACTATATATAAATACCCCTTCACATTTAATTTTTTATTTTACAAAATTGATGGTAGTACTTGGAAATCTTGCAAATGACTATTTCTGATTACGAAAGATATTTGTGTTTTTTCGTAACTGGAGTAGATTTTGGTGGTTATAGTTTTTATAATTTATCTTTTAGTTTTGTTGATGTGCTTCTTGGACCAACAAAGAAAATGCTTAAGTAGTATGACGTGGATATAAAAAGAGGACACTTGGTCGATATAAAAGTGGCTAATTCTGCTTTTTATGCTGAAGACCGAGCATAGCGTGTTTGCTCGGCTTTTTACACAATTCGAATACTACAAGCTATCTAGTTGGATGTTCTCTCCCGTCCTTTTCTTAATAAATGTGGCATATTTATATTAATACAAATGATTAGGGGTGGGCATCGGGTCGGGTTTTCGGTTTTTCGGGTTTTCGGGTCGGGTACCCGATGTGGTCGGGTAGCAAATATAACTACCCGACACCGATCCGGAAAAATCGGGTACCCGACTTTTCGGGTGGGCATCGGGTCGGGTATCCGGTGGTCGGGTTTCGGGTTTTTTATTTTTTTTAGATTTTTTTTGGGTGGTAAAATCATGTTGGGCTTGTAAATATATAAATCTTGTTGGACTTTTAGAGGAAACATACAAAATTTCAAATAAATATTTTATTTAATTAAGATTACAATACTAGAAATTACAAGGGCAGAAATTAAACTTTCAAACAAATAATATTCAAACAAACATTTCATTTAATTAAAAAAACATTAAAATATGAGATTTACACGGTTGCGATTCCACAAACATTAAAATTATACATTTTTTTAACTAAACAAACATTAAACATTAAACATACACAGTTATAATTCAACAAATATTAAAATTACACATTTTTTTAACTAACCAACATTAAAATTACAGTTGCAAACTTACAATTTACAAACATTACACAATCAAATTGGTCTTTAGTCAACAATTGTGGGTGGGTTTCTAATTTTCACTTTTTTTTTTAATAATCGGGTACCCGAACGGGTATTCGGGTTTTTCTAAAATACCCGAACCCCCGACCATATTTTTAAAATCGGGTTTCGGGTAACCCGATGCCGATATTTTCTAAAATACCCGACCCGATCGGGTATTTTCCGATCGGGTCGGTCGGGTATCCGAATATCCGACCCCGAATGCCCACCCCTACAAATGATGGACTAATCACTATTATATTAAAATAATAGTGGGACACTTGTATTCTCCCCAGCGTCCATGAGGAGCATGTCTGCCATGTGTTGAGGGAGCTTAATGACTTGTCACTTTGGCTCGCCGGCAGGTGGAACCCTGGTCCACATCGGTGTGTTGACTCCACTTAGTGGAAAACTAGTTGAGTGGAACACTCACTGGGATTATTTTTACCATAGTGGACCGAGCTCGACTCAGCCCATGTGTTAAGTTGGTTTCTATACCAACGTATTGAGTACTCTAGACGAGGATTTTGCGTTGTTTTCGGGTATTTTAATGTCGTTTGAGTCGAGTTTGTGTCATTAGTTGTCGTATGAGAATCGGGACTGATCTTGATAGTAAATCGGTTAAAAAACGATTAAAAACGTGTTTGGGTGGTGAAGATCGCATTTTGGGAGCTAAAAACGGAAATATATCGAGCATGATCGAGCGCTTGCAATAAAACCCCGCGCCAAGTGGGGGGTCGAAATTGGTACAACGTTTGAGGACAGGGCGCTGCTGCACTGTCAACGCCTGGCTGGCAGTGCGCGGACGACAACAGAGAAGGAGAAAGAGTTCGGGACGAGATTCAAGGCATCTATCTTCCGAAACAGAAGATTCCTCTTTTAATCATTCTCAATTATTTTTCTAGCATCTTTGTTGAACCCTATCAATGTATAATTATTTCTTCATGAGTTTTTGTACATCTATTATGAGCTAAACCTATTTTTCTAGGGGATTGATGTAACTTATGTTTGAACCTATGTTTTGATTTCTAGTTTATGAAATTTGCATGTTTATTAATCTATTTGTGCTATTTGATTTGGGTGCATCTGGATTATCTGATCAATAATTTAGATTGTTTGGCGTGTTTAATTTGACGCTCGAGAGAGGTAATTGAACACATGACCTTAGAATAGCACAACCTAGGGTTTCATAGAGTCGAGAGATTTATGAATCTTTTGAAGTTGGTGAATGAATATTCATTGAGCGTATTAGGGTTTAATTTATGATTTTTATAGAGATATCGAAATCAGAAATTGGAACCTATAATCACTTGGCACTCGAGAGAGAAGTGATAAACGGTAGGAATATTGGCTTATAGATTAATAACTTGTGATTTATAAACTGGATTGAGAACATAGGGGATAACTAGGTGAAATCAACCCTCTAGAATTCATTTTCTACGTGTTTGATAATTTGTCTGAACCAATTCTTAGTTTAATTTTTAGTTTAATAAACAATCCATCTCTTTTCGATTTCTAGATAGAATTAAGCTATTTTAATTATAGTACTTAGTATAAAATTCGATAACAATCCCTGTGGAGACGATAACCCTACTTTCAAAACCTATACTAAAACTTGACACCGTACGCTTGCGGTAAAAAACTCGCGATCAAGTTTTTGGCGCCGTTGTCTTAGGGGATTGTTTTATCCTATTTTAAACTAATACTATTACCAAGTAGTCTTAATACTAATCTAGACTAGTTTAGGAGTTATAATTTCGTATTTCTCATTGATTTATTTGTTTATGCGAGATTCTCAAAAAATACTAATTTGCTTTCTTTTGATCCGAAATTGAACGGACACTTCGAGCAATAAGAGCAGCAAAGCGAGCACAAAATCGAGCAATGGTAGACGTTGTAGACAATGAGAATAACGGAAATCGGGTTGTGAATATGCCACCACAACCTGATGCACCAGAAAGGGCAATCCGGGATTATTTCCGGCCTTGAACTTACTACTCTCCGAATTGTGCGCCAACCTATAAATGCAAATAATTTCGAATTGAAACCAGGCCTCATAAGCATGGTTCAGCAGAATCAGTTTGGGGGGAGTCCAGTGGATGATCCGAATACACATTTGGCGACATTCTTGGAGATTTGTGACACCATCAAGATGAATGGTGTGTCCGATGAGGCGATTAGTGAGGCTTTTCCCATTCTCACTCCGGATAAAGCCAGGCGGTGGTTACTGACGTTCGCACTGGGAGTATCACTAGTTGGGACGATCCGATCAAAAATTCATGACAAAGTTCTTCCCTCCCGGCCAAAGACGCTCCAATCGAAAAGCGAGATAGCTCAATTCCAACAAATCGACTTTGAGCCACTATATGAAGCTTGGGAACGATATAAGGATCTGTTGAGAAGATGCCCACAACATGGTTATGCGGATCGGGCAGAGTCCAAAGATTTTTTACAATGGTTTGAACGGGCATACGAGGACAATACTAGATGCGGCAGGAGGCACTTTGATGGCTAAAACTCCGATCGAGACATTACTTCTTCTTGAAGAAATGGCCACAAACAACTATCAATGGCCTTCTCGGCTGATTAGTACCAAAGAAAGTTCTTTGGTGTCCTTGAGTGGATCATATGTCGGATTAGCATCTCAAATATCGCATTGTCGAAACAATCGCCATCATGAATTCGGTGGAACATCGCAATGCATCAAATACCACGGTCGTTCAAGAGGTTGCAACATTCGATGCCGAGCAAGCTAACTATGTGAATAACCAAGGTTTTAACAATCGAGGTACTCGATTACCTACTCATTATCACCCGGGACTTTGCAATCATGAGAACTTCTCCTACAAAGAATAATAGAAACGTGTTGAATCCACCTCCGGGTTACACCAATCCATCTAGCTCTAATGCACCCGTAGGTGAGAAGAAACAATCGCTCAAGAAATACTCGGTACATTTATTGGAGAGACTAGAAATCGGTGAATAGAAGCGATGCACGCATTGATAACTTGGGCACAAAAATGTCTACTATGGAGACACACCTTAGATCATTGGAGACCCAAATGGGACAATTAGCTACCGCCATAAGTTCTCGTGAAAGAAAGAAAATTTTCCATGTAATACTCGAGGTGAATCCGAGGAACATTGTAAAGCCATCCAGGTTGAGGAGTGGTGCGCATATGATGGTCCTAAGCTTCCATCACATGCCACCCAAGAGGATCCCTCTGATTCTCAAGTACCTATTGAGAAGGAGTCGAAACAAGAAGAAGATAAGCGGAATGAGCGACGGAGGCTACCAAGCCTAAATCTGCTCCCACTTGATTCTCATGCGGTTCTAGTGCCTAACTCACTCCCCTTCCCTCAGAGATTTCAGAAAAAGAAGCTAGATTCTCAATTTTCGAAGTTCTTGGAAATTTTTAAGAAAATTCACATCAATATCCCGTTTGCTGATGCACTCGAGCAAATGCCTAATTATGCAAAATTCATGAAGGATGTGATGTCGAAAAAGAGGAAGTTGGGCGAGTTTGAGACTGTAAAGCTTACGAGAAGAATGCAAATGCTATTTTGCAAAGGAAGCTACCACGAAATTGAAAGATCCGGGAGTTTCACTATCCCTTGTACAATTGGTGCTTCTATTTTTAATAAAGCCCTTTGCGATCTTGGTGCTAGCATTAATCTTATGCCTTTGTCTGCTTTTTCGAAACTAGGTCTTGGAGAGGTGAAGCCATCCACCATCACTTTACAATTGGCGGACAGATCGCTTACATATCCGCGAGGCGTAATCGAAGATGTTTTGGTGAAGGTGGACAAATTCATATTTCCGGCAGACTTTGTTGTACTGGATATGGAGGAGGATCGAGAGGTTCCATTAATTTTGGGAGACCATTTTTGGCCACCGGCGTGCATTAATCGATGTTCAACGAGGTGAACTGACTTTGCGAGTTAATGAAGAGGAAGTGATGTTCAACATTTATAATGCGATGAAATTCCAAGAAGAACAACACACTTGCCATTTCATAGACTTGGCGGAGCAGTGTGCTCGCTCAGAAATAGCTCGACATATTCTTTGTGGATCCACCGGAAAGATGTCTCACCCAATCCCTAGTGCAAGGTATGGAATATGATTTTGATGACATTGACTTATTGGATTACGTGTTGTCTCTTGATGCCACACAAGTTGACACAAGCAAGGGTCCAAGGAGAGTTTGGGAGATACGATCATTGAGGAAATCCCGAAGGTCACTCCGGAGTTGAAGGAACTTCCTACACATCTACATATGTATTTTTGGGAGATAATGATACACATCCGGTAATAGTCTCCGCCTCTCTATCCCCTTCGGAGTTAGATAAGTTGTTGCGCATTTTGAGAAAGCATAAATCTGCACTAGGATGGTCGATAGCCGATTTGAAGGGAATCAGCCCTTCTATAGTGATGCATAAAATTCTCATGGAGGACTCTTACAAGCCATCTATTGAACACCAAAGACGGCTTAATCCCAAGAATGAAAGAAGTAGTCAAAGCCGAGGTTCTTAAGTGGCTTAAGGTCGCATCATTTTTGCCATATCGATAGTTCATGGGTAAGTCCAAAGGTGCAAGTAGTTCAGAAAAAAGGGGGATGACTGTGGTGAAAAATTCCAATAATGAGTTAATATCTACACGTCACGGTGATCGGGTGGCGAGTATGCATAGATTACAGAAACGAACAAAGCCACTCGAAAAGACCACTTTCCTTACCTTTTATTGATCGGATGTTGGATAGGTTGGTGGATATGACTACTATTGCTTTCTTGATGGATATTTGGGTTATAATCAGATTGCGATTGCTACAGAGGATCGGAGAAACCACATTCACATGTGTAGGTCCCAAGGGGTGTAAGTGTAAGGTTTAGAAGGGGGGTTGAATAAACCTTACCAAATTTTTGATTTAGTCCTTTTAAAAGTTCGAGTTGATACTACACACCGTGTCCTTGGTGATGACCAATTTAGTTAATCAAGAGAGTTAGTCTCTCAAAACTCAACTCGAGTCATTGATGGAATAACTCACCAGCTAAGTCTAAATTAACTCAACGTGGTTTGTTTTCAAAAGACTTAACACCCTTAAGTTTGGTTAAGTAGAGATTTAGAGCTTGATTTAGTACTTAGAGATTATCTAATGGATAGCAAATATGTCGTGAGAATTAAACAGATATGATGCAAGAATTAAAGTCTTTGAAATGTAAATGACACAATAAGATTTTTATAGAGGTTCGAAGATGGGGTAATTCTTCTACTCCTCTCTTCTCCAACTCCCGGAGGAATCCACTAGGTATTGATCGATATATAAAGTGGTAATGGTCCCGATACAAGTCTTGATCACACAAATTACTTGATCCTTTGGGACTCGATCGAGACGCCTTGATCACTCAGCTGGCTTCTCGTATGACTCAGCTTCTTCACAGGGCAGCTGCCTTGCTACTACAACCCACTTGCTCAAGCTCTTTGGATTTGATCACGAAGCCCTCCAAAATCTCAAGACTTTATTCGACCTTGAGTCTTCCTACAATCCTTCGTGGAATGTAGACCCCTTGATTCTTCAGTAATTTCCTCTTCAACTGATTGAAGTTATCTTTCCTTCACAGGTGAGTGTTGGATTGATGTTCTTCGTAGTGTAGGCTTGAGGATTAATCTTGAATGATTTGAGAATTCTTAGGTTACAGTTCAAAATGTTTTCTTGAAATGTTCGTGGTTCAGGTAACCCTTCGTTACTTTCTCTCAGAGTCATTCCTCAGCCTTTTATAGTGATCTTTCAAAAATCTGCCCGTTGAAGAGATAGGCTTATTTTTGAAAGTCACTTGTGGTCGTTGGCTTGTCTTGTTGCAGTCCTTGGAATTGCCATTTTCTCATATGAATTATTCTTCACCTTTTCAGAGTTCTGACACGGTGTAGTGCTTCCCATTGGTTTATTCCTTTTGCACGCTTCTGGGACTGAGCACTTCGAGAAAGGTAGCATGGAGATATTACTTGTTTAGGTATTTCTCTTGATTTACGTACAACGGATCTTTTTCGATTATCTCGACTTGACCGCATTTCCTCGCTTTCCCCCTGGTGACTTAGAGTCGACTTCCAATTATTGGATGACTCTTCCATGTCACTTCAACTTGAGACTTGGCTTTTCTTGAGTTGACTTGATCGATACTCCACTCACCGCATCTCACCGCTCCTTGATAGAGTTCTCGTCTTCTCTTCTTTGCCATACTCAAATGTCTCGCAATGAGTCTTCCTTCTAGTCTCAATTGTCTTCTTGCATGTTTGGGCATAGCGACTTAACTCGGCTTGACCAAAGCCCTATTTATTACAATGCGTTTACAACAAAAATGGGGTGCCAACTTCCTATTCTAAGTTTTACATGGCATTCATCAAAATCTAAACAATAAATTTCCCAACAATTTCCCCCTTTTTGATGATGCCAAAACTTAAACCATTAAAAAAATGTAAATAGCAAAGATACATACGATAGTGTATTCACATAGAATGTATGCGTAGAATCAATCCTTTTATTGATCATAACATTCTTGTTCTTTTACACAATCAAGTTTACAAGGTGTATCGAGCAAACATTTGTCTACACGAAAAAAATAAGGAATTTATAGCTTTATTGCAGAAGACTTACATAGTATGTATTTACATAATAAAATACATGAAGGGGTGGACAACAACACTTCATCTCCTTCGCTGTCTCCTTCTTTCATCTTGTTCAGCATCTTCTGCTCTTCTTCTCTTTTTCTCATCGTCACCGCTTTCTTCTTCTTTTCATATGCCTTCCTGGCAGCTTCATCTCTTCTTAATCTCTCTTGTCTTTCCTCCCATAGCTGAGTTTGTCTCTTGTTTTCTTCTTTATTATTTTCATATACTCAAGCATTACTTTTAGCCACTTGCAAATTTGTCGCTTTGGTCAAGAAGCGGCCCAAGAGATCCCTCCTTTCTTGCCTGGATCTACGTATTCAATGTTTTTGGGCGGAGGCCTAGTCCAAACCTCTTCCTCCACCACTACTTCTTCCTCTACCTCTGGGCGTGTATTGTCTTTGGGTCTTCTTCTTTCGGTGAGTGACCAATGGAGTGACCAAAGAGAGCGATCACGGTAGTCTCGGCTGTCGGCCTTCTTCACATAACGTGAGACCCTTTTCCCAAAGACAAGTCCCAAGCTTGAGCCATAGACATATTTGCAAAGTATCCTTCGGATGCGGCGTTTTAAATTCATCAACCGATCGTGGCTCTGTCCCGACATCCGAGATGGCATAAGTGTCTCTGCTCTCACCGGAATGCCTCCATGTTGTTTCAAGATGTTCATAACTCGGGCATCCATTCTTCCTTCCACTTCCTCCATCCCCGCTTCAATTGTCTTTCTCTTTTTCAAACCATAGATATAGCGAGTGTTGGAGTGGCAGAGTCATTGGGAGTTTGTTTGGCGATAATTTCACCAGTGTGACAAAACTTTGTTGGGGGTTTGTGCAATCATCAAGGTCACATCTTTCGATCCTTCCCCCTCAACGGACTTTCCTTTCTTTTTGTTTCAACACTTCCTCACCGACATTCCCTTCGCAACATGCATCCTCTTTTTTCAAATTTGTGACAAGACTTTGTTGGGGGTTTGTGCAATCATCAAGGTCACATCTTTCGATCCTTCCCCTCAACGGACTTTCCTTTCTTTTGTTTCAACACTTCCTCACCGACTTTCCCTTCGCACTGCATCCTCTTTTTCACCTTCGGATCTCTTTTGTGCTTTAAGGTATTCCTCTTCCCCCTTTTTGGCATCATCAAAGGAGAGAGGAACGCCTGAAACATATCTTGCAAGCGTAAAATCGAGCCTGCGATGATAGTAGAGTTCTGTCTCGAGTCTGCTTTGTGGTGTATGCGGCGCGACGAAATTCGAGCGAGTAGCGTTGGACTCTCGAAATTAGTTTCATTTCAGCCATGAGAAGGCTGAATTTTCTGTCCATATTTTCTTCCGGTATTTGGAGATCACTCGTATTTTGCTCACGCAGCTTTTATCTCGGCAAAGATGAGCTTCATGCATGTGCTCAATGTGTTCTCTCAATTTCGTTTTTGCATCGGCATTCTCGGCTCTCCATACCAACAAATTGTTGAACAATGTCCTGAAGTATCGACTTGTTCCACACGCATTGTTCTTCTTGTTGCCACCATTCCCTTATCCTGATATTATGGCTCTCAAGTCGCGTGAAGGTTGGCATCTCTTGTTGTCCAATTGCAAGTCCATAGAGGCCTGGTGCCTCTCCATTCGCTCAATTTCAGCAAATAATGCCTTGAACACTTCCCGAACTTCAATTTGTTTCTTCCGTTGCATCGATGGCCACGCAACGTCAAAGTCATAGTCACCGAACGATGGTACCGACGAAATGACATGAGCTGGTCTGCGGGAAGCGTGCGAGCTCGTTCTCGACTCTTCATGGAGGTCGGGTACCTCTAAGGAGAAAGGAAATGATTCTACAAAGGAATCATCACGACCAACCGGGATTTGTTCAATGATGAGAGGTGCGCGTGAAGTTCCTTTTGGAGTCGAACCTCGCTGCGGCAGGGAGCTGCTCGCGATGGACTCTGTTTGTTGGGGTCTGTTGTGAAGTGGACCCGACTTGCTTGAGCCTCACTGTCTCAACAGCCGTTGGTCTCAAATTTAGTTTCTCCAATTGAGTGGACTGGTTCTCGGCCTTATCGAGCGTCATCGGACGATGATGAGATTTCCATTGGTGGCTCATCATCAAAATTGAAAGTTTGACGAGTTGTCTTGAGATCGACTTGCTCGTCTTTGGCCGGAACATCCGCACTTGAGTCTTTTGGATCTCACACGGGGATGACTCGGCTTCTTCGTCGCTTTCCGATCCCGAAAGGTTACATCGGGATTATCCTGGGAATCATGAAGCGCGCTTTATCTCTTTTTCGATGGATCAATGATAGCAGGAGGATGTTCTCTACTTGACTTTTTTACCCCGGAAGTCTCAACCTCCCGTGGCCTTCACTACCTCCTACAGTCTCAACCTGCAGTGAGGCACTTGACCTCCCTTTCGACAGTGTCACCGTCTTAGGGTCTTCGTGGTGGCATCCATTGGAGTCTCAACCCCATGGATTGCACTTTCATCGCCCAGTGTTAACTCCCGGGCTGTTCCTTCCTGTGCCTCGACCGCATCGGCAACGCGTCATTAGCCTTCGAGCGGTTGGCACCTCACCGAGACATCTCAAAGTCCTGAGCTTTGTTGATGGCAACTTTCTTCGTTTTGTGTTTGTACTTTCTCCACTTCGCCTCCTGGATTCGTTGTGGAGTCATCTGCAAAGATTCTCCGACCTTGCCGCAGCCGAGGGAGTTTCCCCTCACCGGCGCACCACCGAGTGACTTGGAATGGGGTCACTCGTCTCCAAACTCCCCGGCTGTTTCTACCGAGTGTTAAGCCGTTGGGGCGGTGGGTAAGACACCTTCATTAGGGGTTGGCTCAATCGGGGTCCCCACTAACCCGGTTTCATCGCCAGCCTCCTTAATTTCTTTTTCCGAGTGAGTCAAGTGGTGGCAGCAACAACGGTGGCGATTTCTGCTGAACCACTCCCATGGGATCGATTTCCGTGTGTTCGAGGACTCTCCTGGTCCCTCCATCAATCTTTTCTCGTGAAGGATTACGGATTCGTGCAATGCTTGCTGCATTTGCACTTCTTCTCGTAAGGCGACAGAGTCGTATCCTCATCATCATCGGATAAGACATCAAGGAGATGATGTGTGTGTTACGTGGTGCGGTGATAGGGCGATCTTTGGCCTTCTCACGTGCCTCGGCCTTCCTCTCGCATGTCTTTCCTTCTCCTTGTCCTTGAAGATCTGCAAGATATCCGTGCGATTTTCTTCATCCAAAGGCTTGGACCACAGTGGTCACTCCAAGGAAGTTCAGCGTTCCTCTTCTTCTTCTATAAATTCAGGCCGTTGAACTGTTCCCTTGATCGACTCAATTTCCACTTCCTCCACTCTCGCAGACGATTTTGGATGTCCGGGTAAAGTGGGGATAGGATAATCACATCACTATCGCCCTATCGCCTTCTTCTTGTGTCTCACCGCGGACTACACTATTTCTTCGATTTGCCTCTGTGATCGCCTTGAGACTTAGGCTGTTTCATCTATAGTATCTGGAGACTCTACTTCTCCAGCCTCTCCAGATTCTGCTCCAAATTGAGTGGCCGACTCGGCCGGTTTCTCAAGCTCGGAGTGCTTGATGATTCTTCCTCGTCTCCTAGTTTGTACCGAGGGATTTCTGGTTCGAGACGCTTTCTTCGAGTCTTGGCGGGGGGGCCGGTGTTTTTTTCTTATGAGGAGCTGGCCGTCTTGGCTTGTCGGATCTCCTCTTTTTGACGATCGGAGAAGGTAGTTGAGAGTCCTTCTCGACCGCGCCGGGCAGGAGACACACACAGTGGGGGCAGTGCCTGCCTCGGGCCGGGCGGAGCGAGGTTTGACTTTCTTTCATAGAGCAACAATCTTCTTAGCAACAACAGGGGGCAGCTTTCTTCTTTGGTGGAGAGGAAACAAACAGTGATCTATCTTGGTCACCGATTCCCCTCACTCGTGTCGGCTCTCTTGGCGTAGGCTCTCTTCTCAGTGCGCCGAGAGGTTTGATCTCGAACATCCTCTTGTTTACATGGAACGCCTTTCCATGTCTAAGAGGACTCCTTTCATCTCCATTAGCCGTCAATCACTGTGCCATATCCTAGGATCCTCCAAAAGTACCATCTTCCTTGAAGGATTTGTTCCCTACATTTTGGCATACCGATGTAGACAAACTCAAATTTCATTTATTTTCCTTTCTTCAATGATCGCGACCATCACGATCAACTTTGCTTTTGTGATTGTTCAAAGTCGCCAAATTTGATGTCAATACATTTGGCAACTATGTCCAACATCTTGTGATAATCCTCCTTCACCTCTTGTTTGCTTTGTGTAAACTATTTTATCGGTGTAGTCGGGCTTGGATATTTCCTTCCAAGCGGCGGCGAGTTTACATCACCGTTGATTTCTCGATGCTCCTTCCGCTCGGTAGTGAATAAAGTGTTCACCAAATCCTCGGCGAGAGATGGTGAGCTTCTTTCCGTGAATGATGACTTTATCCCTTCATCGTGAATCTCGGCATTCACGAGAATTATGCGACCTCCTCCACATAGGTCATCGGATATTCCAACGCCGAAAACGGTTTCAAATGGACGCTTTCCAATTTCTCGAAATTTTCTTCACTAGGAGTCGCTTTAATTCCCCTGTTTCACCCTGTTAGATAAATGTTTTTATCATGATTTTGATGATTTTGTTCTAAAGAGTTTTATACCAAAACAATGTCCCTAAATGTTGTCCTAACACTTCCAATCGATCTAAAATGTTTTTACTATTTTTTGGAGTATTTCTTGAAGTTTATTTTCGATTTAAAATTGGACAACACTTTTGTTTCAGTTTCGACTCGACCGCCCCTATAGGCAACCCGCACTGAGTTGAGTTTTTTGAAACAAAAATGGGACGTAAGAAAAAAAAGGCGAGCGACCGGCCGACCAGTGGGCGACCGGTGTGGTCGACCGGGCCGACCCGTGAGCGACTGCACCGCAAGTTGGATTTTTGTTCCAGACTTCTCTGCTTCGTAAAAACGCAAGGGCAACCGGTCACACGGTGAGGGCGACCGGTCGCACTCCCCTTCGACCGGTCCCCCGTGTAAAAATTCGCAGAATTCAATTTCAATCTTATCTCTGCTGCGCGACCGGTCGAACCCCATGTTTGACAAAGAAAAACTATCCGTTGCGTTTTGCATGACTTTTCCCTATTTTGTGGGATTGATTTCTAACAGCTATATTGATGATTTTAAATGGTTTCTTTTGCGCAAATCACTCCCCAAGGAGGAGCCAATGTCCTGAAATCAAAGCCAAGACCTCTCCTATAAATAGAGGCTTCATTCAAGCAACAAGACACAACACAATATACAAGCAAAGAGCATACAAAGCAAACACTTTCATATATCTTGTTGTATTAGCCTAAGCACTTTCACTTGCACAAATTTGAGGTCTAGGCTCTCAATTCTTGATTACACTTGTACTCATATTGTATCAATCATTATTGAGTTGTAATCTTGATTTTGGTCATCATTCAACACAAGACATCCTTGTGAGTATTCTTGTGGTAAGAATACACTTGGGTGATCTAGGTGATAGGTGTTTGAAGGTTGTGGTAATCTTCAAAGGTGTTGTAAGAGGGTTGTGGTAATCCTCAAGGTGTTGTAAGAGGGTTGTGGTAATCCTCAAGGTGGTGTAAGAGGATTGTGGTAATCCTCAAAGTGGTGAAGGAGGGTTGTGGTAATCCTCAAGTGTTGTATTAATTTTTGGTAAATTAATAAAATCTTTTCTTTCTTTTTGAAATCCATCCCTGGATACTTTGGTGGTAGAGGATTAGGCCCTAGGTGGGTTGAACCTCTTTAAATCGACGAGTGTTGTTTTATTTCCGCATTTACATTCTCGTCTTTGGTTGATTATTCAAAAAGAGGGCAAAATCTGAAAAACCTAGATAATCTATTCACCCCCCTCTAGATTATCGTAGCCACTGACTAACAAGTGGTATCAAAGCCAAACTCTTTGGCTAGCTCGTTCGAGTAAAGAGGAAAGATCCATGGCTACGAATGACGCTTATCTCACCACCGGCGCCTCCACCAACAAGCCACCATTGTTCGACGCCAACAACTACGCATTTTGGAAAGACCGTATGGAGTGCTTTCTACAAGGGTGCGGATTTGACATATGGAATGTGGTTATTGAAGGAGTTGATCAACCAACAAAAAAATGGAGGATGGCACCTCGACTCCTAAACCTTTCAAGGAGTTCGATGAAAATGATAAGAAGGCTTTCTCTAAATGGTAAGGCCTTAAATATTTTGCATTGCTCACTTACCGCCACCGAGTACAATCGCATACGAGGCATAAGGTCGGCACATGAGGTTTGGGAAAAATTGGAGACTATATATGAAGGGACAAAGAAGGTCAAGCAAGCTAGAAAGACCATGCTTGTTAAAGACTTTGAAAACTTTAACATGTATGATGGTGAAAGCATCTCCAAGATGGTGGAAAGGCTTGACAACATTGTCAATCCTCTTGTGGCCCTCGGTAAAGTCATCTCCGAAGAAGACAAAGTGACTAAGGTATTGAATGCTCTTCCCGGCTCATGGTCCGAAAAGGTGACGGCAATCACGGAAGCACAAAATCTTGAGACACTCAAGTTTGACGAGCTCATCGGGAACCTCCTCATCTATGAAGTCTATCTCAAGGAGAGGAAAAATACCAAACCAACCATCAATCAATCGGGTATGCAAAATATTCCTAAAGGTCTTGCTTCCTCTTCTAATAATGCATACTATGATAATGATGATGATGATGAGGAGACGGCCGCACTTGTTCGAAAATTTGCAAAATTTGTGAATAAAAATAAAGCAAGAAAACCAAGAGATAATGCTTGCTTTAAATGCGGAAAACCCGGCACTTCATTGCCGATTGCCCAAAGCTCGATGAAGAGGAGCAAAAGAAAAGGAAGCCTTTTACAAAAAAGAAGGCTCTAAATGCGGAAGTCAAAACATGGGATGAACTACTCGAAACAACCGATGAGGAAGGAGAAACCGAACACGGTCTCATGGCTATAGATTTACGAAAACAATGAGGTACACTCAAATTCTTCTACTTCCTCCATAGTTGATGACTTGCAATGTGATTTTGATGAATTGCAAATTGAGTTTCAAAATTTAATCGTTAAATACAAAAATTTGAAAAAGGAGCATAAGGAGATTAAGGTTGAAAAGGAAAAATTATTTACCTCTTATGAATCTTTAGACAAAGCTCATGCTCTTACTCTTACTAGAATTCATTCTCTTGAAACCGAAAAGGAATCGCTCACAAAAGATATTGAATGTTTGAAAAATGACGTGCATCGTTTCAACATAAGTACGGATAAAGTCACAAAAATTTTAGATGCACAAAGAGGTGAGCATTCCAAATCGGGACTTGGTTATAAGCCATTTCAAAGTGTTTTTAAGAAAAATAACCAAGGTCCGACTTTTGTACGTGCCAATAATTATAATACTCCTACTTGTTTTTATTGTGGCAAAGTTGGACATTATGCTAATAATTGCAAATTGAGAAATAGCTCAAGACATGTTTGGAGACCCAAAGGTCTCAAGACTAACCCCATGGACCCCAAAATTATAGGGTACCTAAAAGAAATGATTTTGTAGGTAATAGGGGCTATAACAACCATGGAGGATTCAAATGGCTCGTGGACAGCGGATGTTCACGCCATATGACCGGGAGGAGAGAGCTTTTTACCAACATCAAGCTCCAAGAAGAGGGTATGGTCATGTTCGGCAATGGCAAAGGAAAAATTCTTGGAAATGGAGAAATTGGTAACTCTTCTTTCTCTCTTTGTAATGTTCTTTTAGTAGAAGGGCTTAAGTTTAATTTGATAAGTGTTAGCCAACTTTGTGATTCAAATTATGATGTTTCTTTTAATAAAGAAAAATGCCTTATTCTTAAAAATGGTAATATTATTTGTGAAGCAAATAGAAAAGGCAATCTTTACAAAATTTGTACTAGTGATTTGGTTAGTCAAAATGTTTCTTGTCTTGTCGCCAATAATGATTTAACAAGTTTATGGCATAGGCGACTCGGACATGTTGGATACAAGAATTTGAAAAATATTTACAAAAACCAACATGTAAAAGGACTACCCAAATTGAATTTTGAAAATCTTGGCTTATGTGACACTTGTCAAAAGAACAAATTAGTTAAGAGTAGTTTTAAACCCAAAATGAAATTTCCACTACCAAACCCCTACAATTGCTTCACCTTGATTTGTATGGGGATATTGGTACGGCTAGTCTAAGTGGAAAACATTACACTTTTGTTATAGTCGATGATTTTTCGAGATATACTTGGGCTCTTTTTCTTACAAATAAAAACGATGCCGTTAATGAGTTTGTTAAGTTGTGTAGACTTATTGAGAATGAAAAAGAAGATACTATCAAGTCTATTCAAGCGATCGAGGTGGAGAATTTGACGGTGAATTTAGAGTATTTTGTGAAACCAAAGGATATGCTCATAATTTCTCGGCTCCAAGGACACCTCAACAAAATGGAGTAGCCGAACGGAAAAATCGAACATTACAAGAAATGAGTCGATCCATGCTCAATGAATTTTCACTTCCAAAGTATTTTTGGGCCGAAGCCGTAAGTACCGCTTGCTATGTCATTAACCGAGTTTATATTCGTCCTAATATGAATAAAACTCCATATGAGCTTTGGAAAGGAAGAACTCCAAATATTAGTTATTTCAAAATATTTGGATGTAAGTGCTTTATTTTGAATACTAAGGATCAATTGGACAAACTTGATCCTAAGGCCAAGAAGGTATATTTATGGGGTATTCAACCAAGAGCAAAGCATATCGGGTTTACAACAAGACTAGCATGGTTGTTGAAGAATCCATTCATGTCAAATTTAATGAAGCCTCGGGTGTTGAAAGAATACCGAATGACGATAGTGATGAAGAGGATATTGTTGAACCTATTGTTCAAAGTGATGCTCATAATGATCAACCTTCAAGTTCAAATGTTCCTCAAGAAGATAGGGTGATACTTGAATCTTCCCGTAGCATTGAAATTTAAGGAGATCACCCAAAAGATCTTATTATTGGTGATCCCCTTGATAAAGTAATGACTCGAAGGAATTTTGCCGAGAAAGCTCTTATATCTCAAAAAGAGCCTAAAAATGCTAAGGAAGCTATTGAGGATGAAGATTGGTTTTTGGAAATGCAAGAGGAGTTGAATCAATTTGAAAGAAATGATGTATGGGAATTAGTACCTTGTCCTCCATCTCAAACAATCATTGGTACAAAATGGGTATTCCGGAACAAACTTGATGATCAAGGCAACATTGTTCGAAATAAGGCAAGGTTAGTAGCTCAAGGGTATTGTCAAGAAGAAGGTATTGACTATGATGAAACTTTTGCACCCGTAGCACGTTTAGAAGCTATTCGTATTTTACTTGCCTATTCTTGTTTCAAAAATTTCAAACTTTACCAAATGGATGTTAAATCCGCTTTCTTAAATGGTATTATTCAAGAAGAAGTCTATGTAAAACAACCTCCGGGGTTTGAAAATTTTTCTAGGCCTAATGATGTTTATAAACTTAAAAGGCTTTGTATGGTTTAAAACAAGCACCCCGTGCATGGTATGATAGACTTAGCTCTTTTCTTTTGCAAAATGGTTTTACAAGAGGTAAAGTTGATACTACACTCTTTGTTTTTGAAAAAGGGCAAGATTGTTTACTTGTGCAAATTTATGTTGATGATATTATATTTGGTGCTACTAATGAATCTTTGTGCAAGAAATTCTCCAAGTTAATGCAAGGTGAATTCGAGATGAGTATGATGGGGAGCTAAACTTCTTCCTTGGACTTCAAATTAAGCAATGCCAAGAAGGTATTTATATTTCGCAATCAAAGTATACAAAAGAACTTTTGAAGAAGTTCGGCATTGAAGAAGGAAGAACCGTCTCGACTCTATGGCAACCAATGTCAAAATTGACAAAGATGAAAAAGGCAAGTCGGTTGATGAATCCAAGTATCGAGGTATGATTGGTAGTTTACTTTATTTAACCGCTAGTAGACCGGACATTCTTCATGCCGTATGCCTATGTGCTCGTTTTCAAAGCAATCCCAAAGAATCTCATATGAGTGCCGTTAAAAGGATTTTTCGATATTTGAAAGGCACCATTCAATATGGCTTATTTTATCCAAAGAATGAAAATTTCTCTCTTAAAGGTTATAGTGATTCGGACTATGCGGGAAATATTGATGATCGGAAAAGTACTTCCTGATCATGTCAATTTTTAGCGATTGCCTAGTTTCTTGGTTTTCAAAGAAGCAAAACGTGTTTCTCTTTCAACGGCCGGCGCCGAATATATTTCCGCCGCATTTTGTTGTACTCAACTTCTTTGGATGAAACAAACCTTAGCGGATTACAAATGCTCTTTTGAAAACGTACCTATCTTTTGTGATAATGTATCCGCTATAAATATTGCTCAAAACCCGGTTCATCATAACCGTACTAAACATATTGAGATTCGACATCATTTTCTAAGGGATTGTGTCTCAAAACGAAAAATTGAGATATCTTTTGTTCCATCTCAAGATCAATTAGCGGATATTTTCACAAAACCGCTAACTTCCGAGACTTTTTTAAGCGTCGATACGAGCTCGGTTAGGCATAATGCATATTGAATGATATTCACGTTTGTATTTTGCACGTTTTTAAAACTTAGGGCGAAAAATCGGATTTTCGGTTGAAAATTCGATTTTGGAAAATTTGCAAAACAAATGAAGAGGTTGAGGGCAACCGGCCGCCCTCAACGCCGACCGGCCGCCCTCAACCACGACGTCCGCCTAAGCCATTTTTGGTTTAAAATCGCTCGCCTTCTTGAGCATTAGTCTTTTTCACTCATTTTGGCCATTTTTCGTCCCCTTTGCCAAATGCACACTATTGTCACTCAAAATTGATTTTTATGCATTCCATTTATATCTTGGACCGTATATAGCATGTTTATCATCATCATTGCTCATCCTTTCCGATTAAATGGTAAGATTTTTCCTTACTTTGCTCAATTGGGTTGAACCTCGAGTTTATGGCCTTTCTTGTATATTACTTGATGAAATTATTTTATGATCATGATGAGCTTAGTTGTTTTGCTGTTTTGTATGATAATTGGTATGATTTGGTGATGAAATTTTTTGGCTTGGATCATTTACAAGGGCTATATACAACTCTTTTTATTTTTCACGCCCACAATGTGTTCGATGAAATGTTTCAATGAAAATTTCAACTTCTACATGATTCTCTCGCTTCCAAAAGTCTTCTATACTCTTTGAGATCATGTTTTGGGAAATAAAACGGGCGTATGAACTCTTCATGATGCATTTCTCCCATTTTCCTTGGTTTTTAAGCCTAAAATTGCTCAATGGTTGATAAATCGTCTCTTTGGCGCACTTTGATATATCTATGATGTTTCTATCATCCTAACATTCTTTTTGATGATTCCAAAGGGGAGAAACAGAAATTGGCTCGTTAGCTCAAAGAAGCCAATAAAAGCTCATAATAGAAGCTACAAGCTATGGCTTTTTAAGGCCATAAGTTGTGAAGAAAACTTAGTCCAATGGTTGTTTTATGGACTTTATGGACTTGTTTGCATGGACATTAAGTATTTGTGACGGGGAGCTTCTAAGCTCATGAAGTTATTGTTTATTTTTGTAAAAGCTTGTGCTTCTAGCTTATGCAATAATTCTTCTTAATGTGCTTGTTGATAGGGGAGCGTTTGTAAAATGTTTTTAAACGGATAGTTTACTCTTAAACCGAAAATTATTTTGCTTTTGAAATCGTCCTCTTGAAAATTGTTTTGGTTTGTAATCATCAAAAAGGGGAGTTTGTTAGATAAATGTTTTTATCATGATTTTGATGATTTTGTTCTAAAGAGTTTTTATACCAAAACAATGTCCCTAAATGTTGTCCTAACACTTCCAATCGATCTAAAATGTTTTTACTATTTTTTGGAGTATTTCTTGAAGTTTATTTTCGATTTAAAATTGGACAACACTTTTGTTTCAGTTCGACCGGTCGCCCTATAGGGCAACCCGTACTGAGTTGAGTTTTGAAACAGAAAAAATGGGACGTAAGAAAAAAAAGGCGGGCGACGACCAGGTCGACCCGAGGTGGGCGACTCGGTGTGGTCGACCGGTCGGCCGATGAGCGACTTGCACTGCAAGTTGGATTTTTGTTCCGGACTTCTCTGTTTAAAAAAACGCGTCAAGGGCAACCGTCATAATGAGGGCGGCCGGTCGCACCCCCTTCGACCGGTCCCCCTGTGTAAAAATTCGCAGAATTCAATTTCAATCTTATCTCTGCGCGACCGGTCGAACCCCATGTTTGACAAAAACTATCCGCTTGCGTTTTTCGCATGACTTTTCCCTATTTTGTGGGATTGATTTCTAACTATATTGATGATTTTAAATGGTTTCTTTTGCGAGCAAATCACTCCCCAAGGAGGAGCCAATGTCTGAAATCAAAGCCAAGACCTCTCCTATAAATAGAGGCTTCATTCAAGCAACAAGACACAACACAATATACAAGCAAAGAGCATACAAAGCAAACACTTTCATATATCTTGTTGTATTAGCCTAAGCACTTTCACTTGCACAAATTTGAGGTCTAGGCTCTCAATTCTTGATTACACTTGTACTCATATTGTATCAATCATTATTGAGTTGTAATCTTGATTTTGGTCATCATTCAACACAAGACATCCTTGTGAGTATTCTTGTGGTAAGAATACACTTGGGTGATCTAGGTGATAGGTGTTTGAAGGTTGTGGTAATCTTCAAAGGTGTTGTAAGAGGGTTGTGGTAATCCTCAAGGTGTTGTAAGAGGGTTGTGGTAATCCTCAAGGTGGTGTAAGAGGATTGTGGTAATCCTCAAAGTGGTGAAGGAGGGTTGTGGTAATCCTCAAGGTGTTGTATTAATTTTTGGTAAATTAATAAAATCTTTTCTTTCTTTTTGAAATCCATCCCGGAGATACTGGGGTGGTAGAGGATTAGGCCCTAGGTGGGTTGAACCTCTTTAAATCGACGAGTGTTGTTTTATTTCCGCATTTACATTCTCGCGTCTTTGGTTGATTATTCAAAAAGAGGGCAAAATCAAAAACCTAGATAATCTATTCACCCCCTCTAGATTATCGTAGCCACTTGGACTAACATCACCATGCCGTCGAAATCCACAAAGAGACCCGGTGTGGATTTGCTTTCCTAACTTGACAAAATCATAGGTTGGTGCCATTCTTCGAGGATTTCACCAAGAAAAAACTTAGAGATTGATTTGAAGATAGATAGGGTTTTGAGAGAGTTTTTGCCTTTGCTTTCGAGAGAGAGAAATGAACAGTTTTGGTAGTGTGTGAGAGAAACGGACGAAAATGGTTTAAGTATGGTTTATGAAAGGGCGTGCGGGTGGTTTTTGAAATGTGATCGAAATCAACGGCTTAGATTTTGTACGCCGATTTAGCATTTAATGTCTCGTATTTAATGCGGCATCATTTATATCCAATCATAAGCTTGGTGTGCGGCTTTTTTGCCTGTCACACGTCATAATTATCTTTGACGTCATTCTTAAAAACATTCCCGCTTAGTAAAAACGATTGCGTTTTTGTCTCTTTTTCATAAATGATTCACTTTTACCCTCACCGGTTTAACTCTTCTTCTCACGTTCTCTTTGTGACTCAACCGGTGACTTGGTGTAGTTGTCTTTTCCGATCTGGTGATTCATTCAAATGATTTTAGAGTTCACTCTTTTTTCCTTTCGTGTTCCATTTCTTTTCTTTGATTCTTCCGAGTGTCACCACCAATTAATTAACCCTAACTCATGCTTGAGTTCTTCAAATCTTGATTCACATAATGGTTTTGTGAAGATGTCGCCAATTGTTTATCGGTTGAGATATATTCCAAGATGATGTCCTTCTTTTCAACATGATCTCTTATGAAGTGATATCGACATCGATATGCTTTGTTCTTGAGTGCAACACAGGGTTTTGAGTGATTGCAATTGCACGTGTGTTATCACACATAATTGGAATCTCTTTTTCTTCAACTTCATAGTCTCTCACTTTGTCTCATCCATAGGACTTGGGCACAACTGACTTGCCCAGCCTATGTATTCTCGGTTACCAGAGGTGGCTATTGAATTTTGCTTCTTGCTAAACCAGAAAATCAGCTTGTTTCCTAGCATTTGACATGTGCACGAGGTGCTCTTCCCCAACTCGCATCCAAAGATATAGTCGAGTCCGAGTAGCCAATTAGCTTGAATCCACCTTCCTTTGGATACCATAAGCCAACTTCTTGGCTTCCTTTCAAGTATCTCAAGATTCTCTTAGTCTTTGTCATATGGCTCTCTTTTGGAGAAGATTGAAATCTTGCACATACACCTACAAAGAAAGGTGATGTCCGGCCGCTTCTTTGTGAGATAGAGCAATGATCCAATAAGTGCTCAGTATCTTGTTTGATCTACGAGGCTTGCCATCCGCATCCATGTCCATTTTGATGATGTATTCATTGGTATTTTCACGTAAGACTTCTCCTCCATACCAAATTTCTTCATTAACTTATGAATGTTCCATCCTTCAGTTGTTTCACTTGGAGTCCAGGAAGAATGTCGCTCTCCCATCATGCTCATTTCAAATTTACTTTGCATGAGGTTTGAAAATTTTTCACACAGTTCTTTGTTTGTGGATCCAAAAATGATGTCATCCACATATATTTGAACAAGCAAAAGATATACTCTTTTTGTCTTGGATTCTCAAAAGTGTTCTATCTACTTTTCCTTTTGTGAATCCATTCTCGATTAGGAATTGTGACAAGGTATCATACCATGCTCCGGTGCCTGTTTCAATCCATACAAGGCTTTCTTGAGTTTGTATACCTTATCTCCAAGAGTCTTCTGCTCAAATCCTGGGAGGTTGTTCAACATACACTTCTTCTTCCAATAGACCATTTAGGAATGCACTTTTACATCCATCGATATACAATGAAATTCTTGTGAGCAAAGATAGGCAAGAAACATCCTTATTGCTTCCAATCTTGCTACAGGAGCAAATGTTTCATCAAAATCTATTCCTTCTTCTTGGCAATATCCTTTGGCTACCAGTCTTGCTTTGTTTCTTACCACCACGAGAACCTTCCTCGTTCATCTTGTTTCGAACACCCATTTAGTACCAATAACGTTTTGATGTGTGGGTCTTTGAACTAATTCCCATACGTTATTTTTTTCAAACTGATTCAACTCTTCTTGCATAGCTTGAATCCAATGTGTGTCATCCAATGCTTGTGACACATCTTTGGGCTCTATTTGTGAGATAAAGCATGTGAACATAGCTTCTTGTTGAGTTCGATCTTGTTTTGACACCTTCTCTTATATCTCCAATGACAAGTTCTCGGTGGATGGTCTCTTAGCCATCTTACATCGGGTTGAAGTAAGTTAGGCCGGTTCGATTGTCTAGCAGTGTGTTGCTTTGATCGCTCTCTCGCACTCACTTAGCCGCAAATTTTCCAAAGATTTTATGAGACTCGGCTATCTCATCTTCATCTCGTTAATAGTTAATAGTTCCGGCTTGACTTGACAAGATAGGGACTCTTCAGTATGGTTGGATGATTCAAATTATCACCGACTCTTCAATGTCTTCTCTATTTACATTTGGCTCATCGAATACCACATAAATGGATTCTTCTCGCAACCATAGTCCTTTTGTTGAGTACTCTGTGGGCTTTGCTTGGTGAGTATCCCATGAAGATACCTTCATCGACTTTAGCATCGAAAGCCTTTAGATTGTCTTTGCCATTGTTGTGGATGAAGCATTTACATCCAAATATTCTAAAATATGCAACATTTGGTTTTCTTCCACCAAATCTCATAGGGAGTCTTTGTCACCGTCTGTTTATCATACATCTGTTTTGAGTGTAGCAAGTCGTGTTGATTGCTTGACCCAAAATCTTTTTGATAACCTGCTTGACTAACATGGTCCTTGCTTTCTTTTTGAGAGTTCTGTTCTTCTTTCTGCAACTCCATTCTGCTGTGGAGTCCTTGCTGCAGATAGTTCATGACCAATACCATTTTCAATACAATCTTGAGTTATTATTCCATTGACAAACTCAGTTCCTTCCTCGTTTGATCTTATTTTGATAATGGTTTGGCTCTTCTTGTTTTGAATCCTCTTCATCACCGTGGTAGTTTCTCAGAGTTTCTTTCTTCTTACACATGAATATTGTCCATGTATATCTTGAGTAGTCATCTACTACCACCAAGGTGTATTTCTTTCCACTTATGCTAGCTGGTTCTACTGGGCCAAATAGATCCATATGTAGCAGATGCAATATTCTTGTTGAAGATGGGCATGTCTTTTCTTTGAATGATGATTTGATTTGTTTTCCCTTCTGACATGCATCACATATACTCTCCTTCTTGTATCTTTGAGTCCGAAGTCCTTCCACAAGATTACTTCTTGCAAGCTTGTTAATCGTTTTGAAATTCAGTGACTCCTTTTTGTGCCACAACCAACTTGATTCAAAGTGCTCTTTGCTAATAGACAGTGTTGGGTGTAGCGGTTGACCAATCTACTACATACATGTTCTTTTGTCTCGCATCCTTGCAACACAACTTCATTAGATTCAAAGATCCTTGATTTGGCATATACCCATGTTAAATCCAACATTATAGCCCTTGTCACGCGAGTTGGTGATGCTTAACAAGTTGAAGTTGAGTCCTTCAACATATGCAACATCCGTGATTTCTAATTCGTTCCTCTTGATGGATCCAATGCCTCTTATTTCACCTGGAGCTTCATTTCTCCAAATATGACTTTTGCTCCTTTAACTTCCTTGAATTTTGACAAATTTTTCTTGTTTCGGTCATATGTGTCCGAACAACCACCGGCCCATGTACCAGGTTCCTTGGCACTCGGTTGTTCCTTGAACCCGCAATCAAGGAAATTAAGTTTTAGGTACCCATATTTGTCCTGGTCCCGAGGGGTTAGAATTGTAAGATGATCCAACCAACTTATAGCCAAATGATTTGACTCTAAGGGGTTGCCATCTATCGATGCCATAATCATAATTAATCTTGGCAAATTGCTTGGGGATTTTAGGTTCATACACTATCTCTTTTGTCCGTATGCATGTGTATATGTTTTAGCAATCGCCTTCTTTGGGTAATTGTGGTGTCTCTGAGTGTAGTGCCTAGGTGCATTTGTGTCTTTGATGAAAGTTCTTATACTTTTGGAATGACCTTTGCTTTGAGTTCTAGGCCTTTGCCATTTGGGCTTATATTCCATAAGTCTATGATGATAATTCACATCATTCCAATCACTTGGCTTGGATATTTTCTACCATTCCCATCATATGTATTTCTTTTATAGATTTTCTTCGGGTTTTTGGTAGCTCGCTTCTTCTTTACTGAGTATTTTCTTTGGAGTTTCTTTGAGGAGCTCGATCAATCTTTTCTCACTGTCCCTTTCAAATAAGCACTCAACCGGTCAATTTCCTTTTTCTTTATAACCAAGGCGCTTTGCTTGTAATTGTGCTTTGGAGTGAATGTGTGTGCAACATTTAGAGTTTTGGATTTTTTAGACTCTTCATTGCTTGAAGATCCTTTTTCCAAAATTACTTTTGGAGTTTGACATAGCACAGAGGAATTAAATCCTAAGCATGTCTTGTCTCCACATTCTCTTTGACTCATAATAAGATCATCCAATGATTTAGATGCCTTAGTGAATGATGCAATCACATTTTTGAGGTCATTCTCCTCTTTTCTATGGCAACTATTTATCGGGCATTAGCTTAGCATTTTCACCTTTAAACTTTCATTCTCATCGGCTATTTGACTTAGAGTACTCGGCTCCTTAGTCACCGTGTGTTTAACTTTTGAGTAGGCTGTTTTCCTCATTTAGTAGTGTGTGTGAGGATTTAATGTGTTCAAAGTCTTTCATCATTTTGCCTAATGAATCATAAAGATCGAGTGGGTGATGAAGTGTGTGTGTCATGATCACTATCACTAGAATCCGAGTTTGATGAGTTAGAGTGTACCTCATCTTCTTGATCGAGTTGATCTTGTTCCTTGGCCATTAAACAGATCGGGGCTTCTTCTTCGAGTCACTTGAGTAGTCGACTTCACCGCTCTCGAATCGCTATCTCTTTGACTTGGTTTGTCTCAGTGATCTCTGCAGCCATCATTGCCTTTTTTTCTTTTCTTGTCTTCTTTCTCTCAAGACCTTTCTTTCTTCTTCATTTCTCAATTTGTTGACTACAGGATATGGGCGTCAATGGCATAGTGACCTGGTTGTCTACAGTTCCAAAGATAGATATTCAACCTTTTGATCACTCTTTCCATTCTTGGATTGTCACCCTTTGATATTCACTTTTTGATGATCTGTTCTCTTGGTTGGCCTATCTTCCCTTGACTTGGAGGAGCTGAGTGTCTTCCGGAAGATTCGCCCTTGCCTCTCTTGTAGTTCTTATTGAAGAACTTGTTGAACCTTTTAACCATCAGGCTATTTCTTTCCGGATCAATGACTTCTTTGACCTCGCCTCTCTTTCCATCCTTAACAATTAGAGCAGCTGTTTTGGGTACATCTGTCTCTTCCTCGATCTTTTCTTCTCGGCTCAAATTCGTAGGCTTTGAGATCCGAGAATAGTTCATGGTTGGAGGTCTTTGATAGGTCCATAGAATGTCTTAGTGCCATGACCTTCGTTTCCCATTCGGTTGGGAGACTTTTTAAGATCTTCATACACATTTCATACGTGTATATTCATTTCCAAGTCACGTATAGCTCGTTGGTGATTTCGTGAATTGAGCATCCAGTTGATCCAGGTTTTCTCCTAAGATCATTTTGAAGTTCTCAAATTTCACGACGGACGGTGATAATTTGTTTTATTTGATTTGCTCGAGCCTTCACAAATCGGTGTTAGTTTGTCCCGCATTTCTTTGGCGTTTTGCATGATTTGACTTTATTGAACATGGCTTTGTCCAAGGTTTTGTAAAGAATGTCCTTGGCTACATTGTCCAGGTTGTATCTTTTTCTCGTCATCATTTGTCCATTCGGTTCTTGGTTTTTCAACCATGGCGTGTCCGGGAGCAAAGATCCTCTTCACCCTCACCGCAGCTCTTCTTACAAATTGTGTTCACTTTTAAGATTTGCGGTGGCCCATCCTCTATCACTATCCACATCTCATCATGTAATGCTTTGATAGATGAGCCTGCATACGAGTTTTCCAATCATCAAATTCTTCAATTGTGAACATAGGGATGCGTGTCAAATTTGCTTCCATGATAATAAATTTTAATGATAAAAAGAGTTTTGAAAGTTTAAGTACTAAAGCGGACTTTGAAAAGTTTGGAGATCTAGTTCGGTAACCGAACTGGAAGGCTCAATGAACCAACCGCTCCGATACCACTTGTAGGTCCCAAGGGGTGTAAGTGTAAGGTTTAGAATGGGGTTGAATAAACCTTACCAAATTTTTGATTTAGTCCTTTTAAAAGTTCGAGTTGATCTTCTGTAATCCTTGGTGACATGACCCAATTTAGTTAATCAAGAGAGTTAGTCTCTCAAATGCACTCAACGAGTTTGTTGATGGAATAACTCACTATTAAGTCTAAATTAACTCAACTGTGGTTTGTTTTCAGCGAAGACTTAACACCCTTAAGTTTGGTTAAGTAGAGATTTAGAGCTTGATTTAGTACTTAGAGATTATCTAATGGATAGCAAATATGTCGTGAGAATTAAACAGATATGATGCAAGAATTAAAGTCTTTGAAATGTAAATGACACAATAAGATTTTTATAGAGGTTCAAGATGGGGTAATTCTTCTACTCCTCTCTTCTCCAACTCCCCGGAGGAATCCACTAGGTATTGATCGGATATAAAGTGGTAATAGTCCGGATACAAGTCTTGATCACACAACCGACTTGATCCTTTGGGACTCGATGAGAGACGCCTTGATCACTCACCGGCTTCTCGTATGACTCGGCTTCTTCACAGGCACTGCGCCTTGCTAATACAACCCACTTGCTCAAGCTCTTTGGATTTGATCACGAAGCCCTCCAAAATCTCAAGACTTTATTCGACCTTGAATCTTCCTACAATCCTTCGTGGAATGTAGACCCTTGATTCTTCAGTAATTTCCTCTTCAACTGATTGAAGTTATCTTTCCTTCACAGGTGAGTGTTGGATTGATGTTCTTCGTAGTGTAGGCTTGAGGATTAATCTTGAATGATTTGAGAATTCTTAGGTTACAGTTCAAAATGTTTTCTTGAAATGTTCGTGGTTCAGGTAACCCTTCCGTTACTTTCTCTCAGAGTCATTCCTCAGCCTTTTATAGTGATCTTTCAAAAATCTGCCCGTTGAAGAGATATGCTTATTTTTGAAAGTCACTTGTGGTCGTTGGCTTGTCTTGTTGCGATCCTTGGAATTGCCATTTTCTCATATGAATTATTCTTCACCTTTTTCGAGTTCGACACGGTGTAGTGCTTCCCATTGGTTTATTCCTTTTGCACGCTTCCTCGGGATCGAGCACTTCGAGAAAGGTAGCATGGAGATATTACTTGTTTAGGTAATTCTCTTGATTTACGTAAAGATCTTTTTCGATTATCTCGACTTGACCGCATTTCCTCGCTTTCCCCGAGGTGACTTAGAGTCGCCTTCCAATTATTGGATGACTCTTCCGTCACTTCAACTTGAGACTTGGCTTTTCTTGAGTTGACTTGATCGATACTCTACTCACCGCATCTCACCGCTCCTTCATAGAGAGTTCCCGTCTTCTCTTCTTTGCCATACTCACCTGTCTCGCATCGGAGTCTTCCTTCTAGTCTCCAGTTGTCTTCTTGCATGT
Source organism: Rehmannia glutinosa (assembly GCA_016081115.2). Lineage (NCBI taxonomy): Eukaryota > Viridiplantae > Streptophyta > Magnoliopsida > Lamiales > Orobanchaceae > Rehmannia > Rehmannia glutinosa. The sequence continues at coordinate 9,091,743 of CM071927.1, forward strand.
TTGGGCATAGCCGACTTAACTCGGCTTGACCAGACCTATTTATTACAATGCAGTTTACAACAAAAATGGGGTGCCAACTTCCTATTCTAAGTTTTACATGGCATTCATCAAAATCTAAACAATAAATTTCCCAACAACATGTCCTTATGGTACCTTTGCATTCCGAAGGATGCCTTTTGGGTTGTGTAATGCACCAGCCACATTCCAGAGATGTATGATGTCTATTTTTCATGGCATGGTAGAGGAAATTATGGAGGTTTTTATGGATGATTTTTCGGTGTTTGGTAATTCTTTTGATCATTGCCTCCATAATTTATCTCTGGTTCTACAAAGGTGCCAAGACACAAATTTAGTGCTTAATTGGGAGAAATGTCACTTCATGGTGAAAGAAGGCATTGTACTTGGTCATAGAGTATCTGCGGCAGGATTAGAGGTGGATCGGGCGAAAATAGTGGCGATTGAAAAATTACCACCTCCGAGAAACGTAAAAGGGATTCGGAGTTTTTTAGGGCATGCTGGTTTTTATCGTCGATTCATTAAAGATTTCTCAAAAATAACCAAGCCCTTATGTAATCTTCTCGAGAAAGATGTGCCTTTTTGTTTTGATGATCTTTGTTTTGCGGCTTTTGAGCACATTAAGAAGGCACTTATTTCCGCTCCTATTATGGTGGTACCAGATTGGACACAACCCTTTGAGCTCATGTGTGATGCTAGTGATTATGCAGTAGGGGCAGTGTTGGGGCAAAGACGAGATAAAATTTTCAAGGCCATCTATTATGCAAGCCGGACATTGGATGATGCCCAGCAAAATTACACCACCACGGAAAAAGAGATGCTCGCAGTTGTATTTACATTTGACAAGTTCCGGGCTTATTTGGTGGGTACCAAGGTCATTGTTTACACTGATCATGCTGCTATTCGGTATCTCTTTGCGAAGAAAGATGCGAAACCACGACTGATTAGATGGATTCTCCTTCTTCAAGAATTTGATATTGAGATCCGGGATAAGAAGGGTAGCGAGAATGTGGTAGCCGACCATTTATCGAGGTTAGACCAGCTCAATGAGCTAATTGAAGTTCCAATTCAGGAGTCTTTCTCGGATAAGCGTATTTTGGTAGCAGAAGCTCATCTCCCATGGTATGCTAATTTTGTGAATTATCTGGCTGGTGGAGTCTTGCCTCCGGATTTGACTTCACATTAGAAGAAGAAATTTATGCATGATGTTAAATCATACTTATGGGATGATCCGCTTTTGTTCAAGAGGTGTGCGGATTCAGTTATCCGACGTTGTGTGCCTCGAGAGGAGGAAGAGGAGATTTTACAAAGATTGCCATTCTCGCCCCATATGGTGGTCATTTTGGGCCAACCCGTGACGGGCCGCTAAGGTATTGCAATCTGGTTTTTATTGGCCTTCCTTATTCAAAGATTGCTATACTTTTGTGCGGACTTGTGACAGTGCCGCGAGTTGGCAACATTTCCGCCATGAATTACCTCTCACCAACATGATGGAAGTAGAATTGTTTGATGTTTGGGGGATTGACTTCATGGGTCCATTTCCTCCTTCATTTGGACATGCCTATATCCTTCTTTTGCGGTTGATTATGTTTCTAAATGGGTGGAGGCAATTGCTACGCCTACCAATGATGCCAAGTAGTATTGAAATTTTTACACAAGCACATATTCACTCGTTTTGGCACTCCTAGGGCTATTGTTAGTGATGAAGGTACTCATTTTTGCAATAAACTGTTTAATAACATTCTCTCTAAGTATGGTGTAAGGCACAAGGTTGCTTTAGGTTACCACCCGCACCGAATGGACAGTGCTAAAATTTCAAATCGTGAGGTGAAGCAAATCCTTGAGAAGACGTGAGTCATGTCGCAAGGATCGGCTCAAAAGTTGGATGATGCACTTTGGGCATATCGAACGGCCTTTAAAACGCCTATTGGTATGTCCCCATATCGCTTGGTGTTTGGGAATGCATGTCACTTGCCGGTCGAGCTAGTGCATCATGCTTATTTGGCCATGAAGAAACTGAATTTTGACTTGAAGGCCGCGGGTGAGAATAGGCTATTGCAACTTGATGAGATGGAGGAATTCCGGAATGAGGCCTATGAGAATGCCAAAATCTACAAAGAAAAGACAAAAAAATGGCATGATAAAATGATTTTGAGGCGAGAATTTCTCCCGGGCCAGCAGGTATTATTATTCAATTCTCGGTTGAAATTATTCCCGGGAAAACTGAAATCGAGATGGTCTGGGCCGTTTGTCATCGAGCGTGTTTCGCCGTTCGGTGCTGTTGAGTTGCGAGGTAAGGATGGCAGCACGTTTCAGGTTAATGGGCAAAGGTTAAAACACTATTTTGGTGATGAAGCCCGGAAAATTCTCAATCTCCCGCTCGGGGATGCGGATTCGTGATTGACCGACAAAGTCCGGTCAAGATCAGAATTTAGCGCTTCTTGGGAGGCAACCCAAGCCACGATTATTGCTTTCGTAGTATCGATTTAGTTTAGTAGTTCTTTTTATCTTTCGTTAAATTGCATCATAGTTGCATTATTTTTGTTTTTGCATTCTAGGAGTAGCAAGTTGCACCACACCCCGACTTTTTCTTATTTGTGCGTGCGAGACGTGCGCTGATTATATATATATATATATAAGAAAAAAAAAGCGAAAAAAGGAAAAAAGTGTGCGCGCCCCCACAAAATGGTACAGCGGAAAATGTGTATGGCGCGCTGCAGTGCGCGGTCGAATTTTTGTATAAAGTGCCCAGCCACAGTTTTTTTTTTTTTTTTCAACACACCAAAACACACCCCTCCCCCTAAACTCGACGGCCAGCCCCATTTTTTCACCATCACTCCCGAAAATCACCTTCCCTCTCTACAAGGAGCCAATCTAGCACACCACACATCACACTCATCCTCCCCACTCATCAATTGGTAAGTTTCTTGCTTCCAAAACCCCACCCCAAGGTCATCCCCAAATTCTTTCATTTTGTGCTAAGGCATTGGGTGGGTTGAGCTTTATATGTTGAATATTGAATTGTGTTGTGATTGTGTTGAGCTTGAGCATGTTAGAACTAGGTTTGGATGTGAAATTTTTGGGATTGAATTGTACTAAAATTGCATTCATCACTTTCTCCCAATTTCACGCACACCAGGTGTTTGTTAAAATGCCCCATTGAGATTTTGACATTGTAGAAGTGCCATCTTGCATAATATTACTTGTAATCTCGAAATGTAGCTAATTCATACACTCGGGTGCATTTTTCTAACCACCTTGCTTGTTGATTATTCATCCTCACCGAGTTTTATGTTTCCACGTGTTGTGTTTGGGTGTTTATTTTGCTAGGTGATCATCATGGTAAGGACTAGGAAGGGTAAGGGCAAAGCAAAGGCATCTACCTCGGCGGACTACGACACGTAAAGATTTGTTAGCCAAGCCGCACAGAGACATTTTTGGTAAACTAATGACTCGGCGAATCAATGCGAAAGCGGGCTTCCAACCGACCACAGGATGGTCATCTACAACGCATGATCCGGAGTGCCGGTGGCAAAAGTTGTGTGCACCACCCCTCCATTTGCACCGATACTTGTCAAGGAATTCTATGCTAATGCCGATTGCCTAGATGAGGACCCAACGAATGTTTATCTCCGTGCGGCGGATCACATGCACCAAATGATATTCGAGAGTATTATTCTTTACCCGCGGTTGACCATAGCCCGCATACGATTTTCTTGGCGCGGCCGGATTTAGATATGATTGTCCATGCTCTCTGTTGGCGGATCAAGGTCGCCCGCCCGCGAAGGAGGGGGTACGATGGTTTTTTCTCACACGACACTGAGTCGTTATGGTCGTGCATGGTACCACTTTCTTTGCCAGAACTTGATGCCGACCAGCCATCTCAGTGACGCCACGCCACCTCGTGCCCGGTTGTTATATGCTATTATACACGGCATCCACCCGACGCCTTGCAGATGATTATCGCAGAATCTATTCATCATGCTATTCGCCACAAAAGTACGGGGTATGTGCATGCCGCTCGATTTGCGGCTTGGGTCCGGCGAAGGTATTGTGTTAGAGAAGAATGAGCCCTTAGAGCGCCCTAAGGCGCCAATTGATTCGGCCACCATTGCAACCTACGAGGACACTACTGATGGTGTCCCTGATCTTCGGGGCGAAGGGTACATTATAGACCATGATCGCACCCCGCCTGCTTCGCCTGATGTTGCTACTGAATCGACGCACCATCTCATTCCCATCATGCCGCGGGTACTTCCTCTTCTCTGACAGAGCGGTCCCACCCTTCCACATTTCAGACGACCCGATGCATGCATATTACCTACGATTGCGGGAGTTGCGGCGAGCACATCGTCATTTAGCCGTAGCCTTTCAAGAAGAGCAACGCCAATGAGTTCAAACGACAAGAGTATGAGAATGAGCGCGACCGGTCTTTGCAGTTTTATGGACAGTCACATCCTCGCTTTCCCTTCCCTACACCACCGCCGTGCCGCCACCTACATTCCGCCACACGACTCGGATGAGGAGTCTTAGTCCCCCTGATTATCGGAAAGTACTTTTCTCACCTCTCCATGGGGACCATGTCATTTTAAATTTGGGGGGGTGTAGTCTATTTTTATTCTTCGAGTCGAGTGTCTATTTTTATTCTTCGAGTCGAGTCTTGAGTAAAAAAAAAAAAAAAAGTCTAGAGTCGAGTCGGGTCGTTTGTAAAACTGTGAAACTGCATGACTAAGTGAATTTATTGAATATGAGTTGAACGGTCAAAAGAGCATGTATTTGAACTGTGATCCATTTTTCTTTCCATTAATTCCATCTGTGTGCTTAACTCTGTTGATTTATTTGGGGATGATTTATGCAATTGAGTGGTTCCTTTATGATCCCACCGGATGCTAGAACTTGTCTGATCACTAGTCGAGGCAAAATCCAAGGTGAAGTAACATTAAGGAAGTGATTTAGGCCATCTTTGAACAAGCTAGAGCCTAAAATGCCTACCTTTGTATTATATTTTCCTAGTGTCCCCTTTGAGCCTTATAAACCCGTGTCTTTGGCAACCAATCTCATACCCAGAGCCTAAATGTAAATATCCTTATTACCCATCACTCATACACACAAAATATAGAAAAATATTGGAAGTTGAGGAGGGTATGATGAGAAGGGTGCGTATTTAATGAAGTTGCCCGAAAAAAAAAATATATATGAAACCCCATGTACGCAAAAGAATAAGTTTGGGGGTTCCGAAAAAAAAAAATTGAGAAAAATTAGCGGGATTGAAAGTTCATGAACATGGGGGATGTCAAAAAGTGAAGGGTAGTTGCTAATTGATGATTCGAATTCATAATTGTGTGTTTGAGTGATTTGAGCTACTTAATTCCATATTTTCCTACCTTACCCTAAGCCCACATTACAAGCTCAAAAGTCCTATTGATCCTTGTGTTCATTAGCCTACATTAGTGGAGATTAGTGTGAAAGACAAGTCTATGGAGTCCGGTAAGCATCTCATCTCTATATTCAAAAAAGTGGATCATTTTGAAAACACTTGATTGCGTGAGTCTATCTCGGATAATGAAACGAGTTGGCATGAACATTCCACCTTCATGATCACATTGTGAAAATACGTGCTTAATTGATAGTAAAATGAAATTTGACGAATGAGTTTGGTTGTGAAGTTTCGCAGTTGGTTTGTTGAGTCTGTCGTCTTCATTTTGTTTTCCTTCATGTTTGTAGTTTTTGTTTAGAGTCTGTAATTGCTTGAGGACAAGCAAACGTCTAAGTTTGGGGGTATTTGTTAAGTTGGTTTCTATACCAACGTATTGAGTACTCTAGACGAGGATTTTGCGTTGTTTTCGGGTATTTTAATGTCGTTTGAGTCGAGTTTGTGTCATTAGTTGTCGTTCGAGAATCGGGACTGATCTTGATAGTCAAATCCCAGTTAAAAAATGATTAAAAACGTGTTTGGGTGGTGAAGATCGCATTTTGGGAGCTAAAAACGGAAATATATCGAGCATGATCGAAGCGCCGCTGAAAACCCCGCGCCCCGCGATGCGGGGTCGAAATTGGTACGTTTGAGGACGGGGCGCTGCAGCGCAAGGGTGGACGACAACGGTATGTGCAAGCGCTAACAACAACCATGCTGCGCGTTGGCTTGGGAGAGCGCGGCAGCGTGCCATTTCTAAGGCTGCAAGCGGCACAGGCGTTTGGGCCTGAACGTATTTTGGGCCTTTTTGGACGGAGTTTTTAGGGTTTTAAGCCTATAAATAGAACAAGGGACGGACAAACAGGGGTTGGACATTTTGGAGAGCACAAGGGACAATTTTGAGCAAGGAGAAAGAGTTCGGGACGAGATTCAAGGCATCTATCTTCCGAAACAGAGAAGATTCCTCCTTTAATCATTCCGAATTATTTTTCTAGCATCTTTGTTGAACCCTATCAATGTATAATTACTTCTTCATGAGTTTTTGTACATCTATTATGAGCTAAACCTATTTTTCTAGGGGATTGATGTAACTTATGTTTGAACCTATGTTTTGATTTCTAGTTTATGAAATTTGCATGTTTATTAATCTATTTGTGCTATTTGATTTGGGTGCATCCGGATTATCGATCAATAATTTAGATTGTTTGGCGTGTTTAATTTGACGCCGAGAGAGGTAATTGAACACATGACCTTAGAATAGCACAACCTAGGGTTTCATAGAGTCGAGAGATTTATGAATCTTTTGAAGTTGGTGAATGAATATTCATTGAGCGTATTAGGTTTAATTTATGATTTTTATAGAGATATCGAAATCGAAATTGGAACCTATAATCACTTGGCACTCGAGAGAGGAAGTGATAAACGGTAGGAATATTGGCTTATAGATTAATAACTTGTGATTTATAAACCGATTGAGAACATAGGGGATAACTAGGTGAAATCAACCCTCTAGAATTCATTTTCTACGTGTTTGATAATTTGTCTGAACCAATTCTTAGTTTAATTTTTAGTTTAATAAACAATCCATCTCTTTTCGATTTCTAGATAGAATTAAGCTATTTTAATTATAGTACTTAGTATAAAATTCGATAACAATCCCTGTGGAGACGATAACCCTACTTTCAAAACCTATACTAAAACTTGACACCGTACGCTTGCGGTAAAAAACTCGCGATCACCATGTCACCAAGTCGGCTGCTGACATCAGCCTGGTCGGTCCACGTCATTCTGGGTAGCCTACATCATCATCACCTGAATGGCCACGTGAATGTATTCTTGTCCAACTCGGCTCGGGTGTCATCGATGGCCCTCAAGTTCAAATCCGAGGAGAAGATTCTTCGAAAACGTTTTGAACTTTAATTGGGGAGAGAGGGAAACAAGAAGTCAAACGGTTTTGAAACCGCCTAACAGTTGTCGCATGTCCATCAATGTTTGAAACGGCGCATTAGTGGAGTCTCATGATGACAGACACGTGGCGTCCTTCTGTTGGACCATCATGGCGCAGGAAACGTGGGGACGCGTGTGATTACGCGATTTTTGAATTTGAAAAGACGCGCCCCCTCTGCCAGTACGATACTTCCAAGGTAAGTTAACCTATAAATATGGCCTTCCTCTTTCATTTTTCACTTTCGCATTCACTTGATACAGACTTGCTTTTGCAGAGACCGAGCAGAAGATTTCAGGTCGGCTTTGTGAACAGAAGCTCCAGAACACTTAGGTAACTTTTCAAATTTTTCCTTTCTTTCTTCTTTCCTTTTCTTTTTTCAAAAGATATGTCCGATTCCGCTGACGACAGCCAAAATTGAGATTTTAGAGTTGAAGTTGAGATAGAAGATCCTCCGTCTGACGATCCTTCATTTGTAAATCCCTCGCCAGAAAGAGAAGCAACACCAGAAGATCCTAATATCATCGACGTCTCCAGTTCAAGCCTTAGTCCCAAGCCGGAGGTTCCTTTAAGTGAGCGGTACGTGATTTTCAATCCTACCCCCATTACCATGATCCGAGAGGGTCAAGTGTATAAGAGGGTTTGTCTCCGGAAGGCTCGGGTGAACAAGCAGGGAGTTCAAACCAGCGAGTAAACAATTCAGAAGATTCAAATATGGAGCCCGAGCGTAGTGACCGTGATGAGGCAAGGGTGCCGGAGGATAGAACCGCGGCCACCGCCGAGGCCCCCGGTGTAGCTGGAGAAGGTCAAGGTAACCCGGAGGTATCCTAGCATAGGGTGGCCGGGTATGACCGAGGCTGCAGGGCCGAGCAGCAGGCCCCTATTGAATGTGGTAGAGGGATGGACTCGGACCGACCAGAATGGGCAGCCAGGCATGATGATGCAGCATGAGCTGGACGCTCTTCATGAGAGGCATCAGATCCCTTCGACGGTGCATTTCTAGGTGCCTGAGCATCCGTCTACGGGGTGCATTACTATGTATGCCCATAGTCTCCTGTACGGGCTAAGGTTTCCCCTGCCGAGGCTGATAACCAAGTGGTTTAGGAGGTGGAACCTGCCATTGTCCCAGCTGCATCTGATGACCTGTGGTCGGATAATTGGACTGACCATCCTTTTCTATCGTCAGAACTACCCTCGCCCGCATTTTGAAGAGTTAAACGAGATCTTCGTCAGGAAAGCGACCCCGAGGCAGGGGCGTCCCTCAGGATGGTATTACATATGGACCCGGCCTGGTTACCCGGACGTGCTGGTTCTGGGCCTTCCACAATCCTTGAAGGAGTGGAAGGACAAGTGGTTTTGGGTCGGTGAGGACTGCCAGACCCGCCAAAGGGACTCTTCCCTTTCTCCTCTGCTTGAATTCCGATATGATTTTCGTAAGGACATTTCCTTCTTTAAAATTTTTAACAGTTTTTTCTAATCATTAATTCTTTACTCTTTCCGTGCAGGGAACTGTCCTTCTCCGAACCGCCTTTTGGCTGCCTTTGTTAATCGGTTGGAGAATATCCAGGCATTGGCCGCGTCGGATAGGAGGATACAAATTTTGGCCACAGAGGTAGAGCTGTCTCGGGCTGGTCTGCGACGTAGGCTGTCTGCCGAGTCAGACGAGGAGGAGGTCATCTCGGAAGAGCAGGCAATGGCAAGTCCTCCGCGAGTAGAGCAAGGTGGGATGCCTATGCCGGAGCAGCAACCCACTGGGGTGCAGGAGTGGGGTCGATCCCGTTAAGTCCTGACCCCCTTAGGCAAGTGCCTTCTGCGGCTAGGCAGGCCGAGCAGGCTGGATTACCTCGACAGACCAATACCCAGGGTAAGTGAATTTATAAATTGAGTTCTTTCGCATTTCCAAATTTTTGCTTTCTTTCATATTTTGTATGTTTTTGTTGTAGGTCGAGCAGGGGTGGATGTTTTTGCTCGCCTTAACCGGGTAAGGCGGACTGCTTCTCGCGGGACTGGGGCAAGTATTGGGTCGGCTGTTGGGTCCGAGGAGGAGAGGTGAGCCGAGGTCTAGCATGGCAAGTGCCCAGTCGCAGATGATCAGGAGGAGGAGGAGGAGCCCCTCAGACAGAGGATGAGGGGGAATGACATTGAAATAAATGAGCCCGGGCAGACTGAAAGGGGTGAGCCAACTCAACAAGTTCCCCTGATTAACATTTCTTCGGGAAAAACTCTGAATGAGGCCCGGCGACGGGTGTTTTCGGATGATCTGGGGAAAGAGGCCCATTTCATCCCTCCGAATCTTGGCTGGGAGGATGCCTGTGAGGGGAAGACCGATCTGAGGCCGAGGTGGTTCATCGAGTTTGCCAAGTGCTCAACACTGACCGAAGAGCAGCTGGTGGCATTGCCAAAGGCTGGTCGGGCAGCGCGGGATATGCCGGCCCAAGCCTAGACGACCGGGATCGAGTAGTTCTGCACAGAGATCGGTTGGGAGGAGAAAGCCCAGTATGCCATGGGGCTGTCTGGCAGAATTATCGACACCCTGTGGCATATGATTGGGCAGGCACGCGACTTGGAGAGGCGCCATGGCGACCTGCAAGAGGCCCATTCCACTTTATGCGGGATCCAAGAGAGGAGACTGCTGAAGAGGCAATGGCCGCCTGGGATGTGACACAAAAGGCTGAGGAGGAGCTCTGTGCAAAGGTCGTGGAGCTGAGAAGGGCAGTGGCCGCGCACCAGGGGGAGATGGAGAGGCGTGAGGCCAAAATCCGGAGGGAGATGGAGGAGGTCTTCCGGAAGCAATTGGAAGAAGCTCGGGCGGAGGCTGTTTAGGCTTATAAATGGTCAGGTGAGTATGCCTATATGCTGACTTGTGGGCATGCGACCAGCATTGAAGAGATCCTTGGGGACCTTAAGAAGGGCAAGGTCGTGGCCGACTTGGAGAAAGAGCTTGATGATCTGAATGCAAACCTGGCTGTCCCCTGTCCTCAGTTATCGGGTGCCATATCTGAGCAGGATTCCCCTCCCACTAATGAAGATGGGGAAGAAGTGGCTTCAAGCGGTCCGACCTCGACTTCTACTCCTGGTGGGACTCTTCCTCCTGCTTCGCAGGATATTTGTGTTTTTCTTTCTGTTTTCGATGTAACTGCCCTTGGGCCTTTTGGTGTAATCGACCTCGGCCCCCATGTACATATTTTTGTCTCAAATGAAGATTTCCTTCTAATTGTCTCTTTACTTTTTTGCTTTTTTAAATTATGCCAAGTGTTAGGCTCGGCGTACTTGAGTAGAAAGATGTATGGGTTAGATATTCGATTTGTAAGTTTAACCTGCACTCAAAATTCAAAGAAATTCTTCTAAGTATTGCGCTCGGGCTTGGCCGAGTCTTATTTGCAGTGAGCTTGATGCTTGGTCGAGTTTCAAGATGAGCCATTTATGCCATGCTCGGATCTAGGCCGAGGCGTATGTTGGTTTGTCATGCTCGGGTCTTAGCCGATACGTAAAGTTTGTGCGGTGCTCGGGACTTGGCTGAGATGAACATGATTTAAGACAATTGTTTTCTATTCGGTTGCCTTGTTCGGCATTCAGCTCGGTCTCCTTGGTTAACCCGATGCCTTCTTCCTCTTTCGACTTGCTGGATTCACCATTTTCGATCACATTTATCTACATCGGCCTTATCTTCAGGGAGCACTCCCGGGATTCCCTCTAATTTCCTTTGTGGATGGCTTTTTCGTCTGGAGTGGGAAACTTAATGCAAAATTGGTATACCGAGACGGCTTCCTACAAGTGATAAAGCAGTGGTCGTCCGATAATAGCATTATACTCGAAGTCCGAGTTGATGATTTTGAAGGCAGTGATAACTGTTCTCTTGTGCGCCCCCTATCCGAGTTGAATGGACATGTCTATTTCCCCGAGCGGAGTGATTTTTCCTCTCCTAGAACCCAAGACACTGTCGTTGCATGGCCGGATGTACCTGTCGTCCATATTCGGTCTCCTAAAAGCCCTGATGTAGATAACCAAGGCATAGCTGCCGGAGTTGACTAGGATCCTGTGCACATGGATGCCCAGGATTGGTGTTGTCACGACCAAAGGGTCAGAGTGAGGGTGAACGAGCTGATCGGCATCTTGGTCAGAAAAAATAAAGTACCTTGTTGGTCGGCCTTCTTGGATTTTGGCAACTCAGACCTGTTGCCCAGCGTTCACGGCTTCTCAGACTTCTGTTTTCCTCTTTCGAATGGACCGGTTATATTTGGTCCTATTTGTGTTGATTAGCGTTAGGATTTCTTGCCCAAGATTCTCGTTGTGAGGTGGTAAACGAGCCGGATTGGCCAGTCGCTCCAGATTTGTTCCGGGAGCGGGGGCTGGTGGTGGTGGGAGTTCATGGATGTACCGTTTTAATCCTCCCCTCTAAACAATTCTCATGATCTCACGAATTAGATCTCGACACTCATATGTTTCATGCCAAATCGATTTGTGGTAGCGGCAATACCTGTTGCCATCCAGTTTAGACGGATCCAGCTTCAACGGGCGAGCTGGGGATAGCCGAGGGAGTGTGGGTTAAAGTACTCCTCATCGCCGCCACCTTGGCATGAGTTTCTTGATATGACTTGTATCCCATGGTCGGATTATCCGAGAACGACCTGAATCCCGACTCGGAACCTGAAGTGACTTCTCTCTTGGAATCCTTTTTAGCGCTCTGAGTTTTCTGCTCGGGTTGTAAATCGGCCATTGCTTCTTCTGTGCATATATGTCATTCTGCCCAAATGAGGAATTCCTGGAAGGTGTTTGCCCCTAACTCGTGAATATCATAATTGAATCGAGTGGGGAGCGAGCCCGGCCATTGCTGCTATGAGCATCACATCGTCCGAGACTAGTTCCATTTTGCGAACCTGCTTATTGAATCTGGCAATGTAACTTTTCAGGGACTCGTCCTTACCTTATTTGATGTTTACAAGGGAGTCCTTCGGCGTCGCGTGGACCTTGGACGTTAGAAAGTGAGTGGTGAAAGCAGGCATCAAATCATTCCAATAGGGAATGGACCCTTGAGGTAAGGTCCGGAACCAATAATGGGCTTGGTCGCCCAAGGTTAGCGGGAACGCTCTACAAAGGATGGCGTCACTCAGACTAGATAATTCCGTCCACGCCAAGTATTTGTGGATATGAGTGGTGGGGTCCGTTTCCCGTCATACGTGACCGATCCGAGAACTTGAACTTTGCAGGGAGAGGAGTTGACAGAATGTGGGGAGCAAAAGGTGACACCACATCTGGCCGCCTGTCACAGGGCTCGGCTGGTAGTGAGCATCGTCTGGTATTTCCTCCAGCTCATTCAGACGCGTCGAATGCGAAGTATCTCTGCCTCCTGCTCATTAATTGGACTAGGGCCTTCAGCTCGATTGGCCCTAGGTGGCTCCGGTCATCAGGAAACCGGAGCCTGAAATTGATGGATGGCGCAGGCCACTCTGGGATTGGGTCCAGCCCTAGGCTCCCCACAAATACTGAACGGGCCCTACAGGGGCGATGAAATAGAGGCGACGATTCCGCCACTTGACTGCGTTCCCCCGCATCATCTCACGGTCTCCTTCTTTCACGTCTTTCGTCAGGCTGCATGTTATTGTTTGATAAATGTTTTTATCTTAATTTTGATGATTTTATTTTGTCACCAAAACAATGTTTTTAAAGATTGTCCAAATACTCCTAAATGATTTAAAATGGTTTTAATATTTTCCGGAGAATTTCCTCAAGTTTATTTTTTGATAATAATGGACAACACTTTAATGATTTTATGTCAATGGGTTTTTACTCCTAAAACAAGATTTCTAAATGTTGTCTAAATACTCCCGATTGGTTTAAAATGTTTTTACTAAATTTTCGGGGTATTTCTTGAGTTTTATTTTCGACAAAAATTGGACAACATTTCTGTCTCGTGGTCGACCGGTCGCCCTATATGGCAACCCGTACCTAAAGATGTTTTTTGAAACAGAAAATGAGACGGAAGGAAAACCAGGCAGGTCGACCGGTCGCCCTGGGCGTCGACCGGTCCGGTCGACCGGTCGCCCAGGGGTCGACCGGTACCTGCAAGTTGGCGTTGAAACAGATTGATTTTTTCCCAACAAATGAATGAGGGGGACCGGTTGAAACAGGGGTCGACCGATCGAAGCCTATGTCGACCGGTTGCCCTGTTGTAATTTCCAAAGTGTTCTTCAATTCTCTTATTTCGCGGCACGTCGCCTGCGGCATCGATTGTGAAAAATATGACCGTTTGACAATGAGACACATTTCCTTAAATTGTGGGATTGATTTCTAACAGCTATATTCTTGATTTTAATTGTATTTTTCTGTAGATAAAAACCCCAAAAGGAGCCTATGCTTGATCAATCATCTCCTATAAATAGAGGAAGTTTTGGAGCAACCAAAACAACAATTGAGATACAACACAACAAGATACACTTAAAGCAAATACTTGGTCTTTCATTGTTATTATTCTTGTTGTAAATTTGCCTAGCTTATCACTTTCACATCCTTGAGGTCTAGGCTATTCTTGATTACACTTTGCACTCAAATTGTAATATTCATTATTGAGTTGTAATCTTGATTTTTGGTTATCATTCAAACACAAGATATCCTTGTGAGTGTTCTTGTGGTAAGAGCACACTTGGATGATCTAGGTGATAGGTGCAAGAAGATTGTGGTGATCTTCTTATTGAGGTGTTGAAGAATTTGGTATTCTTCAAGGTTGAAGATTGTGGTAATCTTCACAAGGTGCCGTTGAAGGAAGATTGTGGTAATCTTCAAAGGGAGATTGTGGTAATCTCCAAAGGTGTTGTTGAAAAAGAGTGTGGTGGTCTTCAAGGTGTTGTAAGTTGAATTTGTATTAATTTTGTTAATAATAAAATTCTTTTTCTTTTTGAAATCCATCTCGGATATACTGGGGTGGTAGAGGATTAGGCCCTAGGTGGGTTGAACCTCTTTAAATCAACGTGTGTTGTTTACATTCCGCACCTTTATTATTGTGTTTGAGCATTCGGTTATAAAAAGAGGGCGAAATCGAAAAGATGGAGATAATCTATTCACCCCCCTCTAGATTATCGTAGCCGCGTGGACTTACAAGTGGTATCAGAGCCAAACTCTTTGGCAAGCTCGTTTCACATTGCGAGTGAAGAGAAACGATCGTCGGCTACTGAACGAAGCTCATCTTTCCTAAGCACCTCCACCACCAAGCCACCTCGGTTTGATTCCAAAAATTTTATTTTTGGAAAGAAAGAATGGAATGCTATTTACAAGGTTGCGGGTTCGACATTTGGAACACCGTCATTAATGGAGAATCCATTCCGATGAAAGATACACCACACACCTCAAAAGGCTTCAAAAAGCTCAATGATGAAGAGAAGAAAATCATCTCCTTAAATGGTAAAGCTCTTAATATTTTACATTGTTCACTTACCACTTTGGAATTTGATCATGTTGTAGGTATTCGATCGGCACATGAAGTATGGCAAAAATTAGAAGCCATCTATGAAGTATATGCAAATGAAAGGAGCAACTCAAAAGCATCTACTTCACAAACGGATACAACATCAAATCCAACAACATGGGATAAGCCTTCTACAACCTCCCATAATGAACAAGTTGAACAATGCCTCATGGGCATCGAAGAAGAAAACGAGGTAAGTTCTAAACCCTCTACTTCTTGTGACAATGAATTGCAAAATGAATATAGTGATTTGCAAAATGATTATGATGAGCTACAAGATGAATTCCAAAACTGACTTGTTAAATACAAAAATTTGAAAAAGGAATTCATTATTTTGAAAAATGATAAGGATGGTTTATTTACTTCCTATGAATCACTATCATGTGCTCACACTACCACACTTGATAAAGTGAGAAATCTTGAGAAAGAAAATAGTACTCTTGTTGAGAATATTGATTGCATGAAAAAGGATATATTAAAATCAAACTTGAGTACTAATAAATTGTCCAATATTGTTGATGTTCATAATTATGATAAAGGACTTGATCATAAGCCTAATGTTGTTAATCATATAAAAAAGGATCAAGTCACTATGCACGTTGGTCATTATGCTCCTAGAATTATTACATGCTTTTATTGCGGTAAAAAGGGTCATACGGTAAATACTTGTCGGGCTAAAAATAGCTCTAATTATTGTTGGAGACCTAAAAGTCTCAAGACTAATCCTAAAGGACCCAAACACATAAGAGTACCACAAAATAATGTGTTATTAGGTACCCGCAAAATAATGATCAAGAAAATTCATACCGCTAAAGAAGACATCAAATGACCGTTTCATTTGATCAAAGAAGGAGAAACTATTTTCGACAAAGCCAATTTTCAAGAAGAGGATATAATCAAAATTGGGAAGAACATAATCCTTGGAAATGGCAAAGACATCATCAACGTTAAAAAAAAAACGTTATGTTCTTCATTTTGAAACAGACTCTCAAAACCCCCCAAACCCTTGTTGTGCGAAAATCACCCCTTTCTTCTAAAATCTTCAATTCTTCATCAATCCTTGTAATCTTTCTTGCTAATTTACTTCTTTTTGCAAGAACTTCACATATATGGCACCTCCAAGAAATTCTACCGAACGAAATCCTCAAAAGAGGAGAAGGAGGCAAAGGGGAGAATCTTCTTCCAATCCCAAACAAGATGATATTCTACAAGGAGACTATCAAAATCGAAACTTACGGAAGAGGTGATTGTCGAATTAAGAGCGGGGTTTCAAAATCAAGCATTCATTGGGACTCTAGTAAGTTATCACTCCTCTACGAGCCTCCTCTAGAGCTAATAGATTTCGATTTTTAAATAAACTTGCGGAGGAGCATTATGAGAATATCGATTGAATGATAAAAAATTGCGTGCACTCGTATGGTTCGATTTCAAGCATTTCATGATGAATTTTCGGATATTAGAGCTTATTTTGAAATTCAAGGATGGGTTTCACTTTGGGATAATCCGTGTTTGCATTATGATGACGAGCTTATAAAACTCTTTTTATGCAAATATGTGGATTGTTGATGCTACGGTAGATAATCCGTTGGAACTTCACACATTTGTTAATGGTAGGCATTTTTCATGGACATTGGCGATATTTGCAATCACTTTAACGTGCAAACGATGGAGTGGTCAATGTGGATTGCGCTCATTGGGATGATAACATTTTCAGTGTTTCACTAGATGATGTGAAAACCTTTTTAGGAGTATATCCCGGCGTGACATACTCGGCAATGCCGCCAAATTATCGGATTATATCTATCATTTGCTCCTATTGTGTTTGTGGAAAGGAAGTAAAACTTCCGAGTAATCTCGAACTCTTTCTCACCTATAAGATTGTTCGAGGAGAAAGAGTAAATTATGGGGCAATCTTTGTGTATTGCTTGTTGGAATCTAGAAAGCTTACCAAGAAAAAAATATACCTTGGGTAATTTGATTTGCCGACTCTTATATTTATCGGGATACCCGAAAATGAAATGAATACCGAAATTCGTCACAATGATTTTGATAATGCCAACATTCTACAAATGGTAAGAATGCGATGACATTTACCACGGGTTCCTACCAAAGCCGCTAGGGGACGTGCCCGACATCAACAACAACCTCGGGATGATTTCTTTAATGACAATGAGGTTGAAAATATTGGAAGAGGTGAGTTTGACGAACAAAGAAATAATGTGGGAAATGAACAGGAAATTAGGGAGGAAGAAAATGAGGAAGGAGATGAAGACGAGTCGGATGTTGAAGATTTAAATCTCAAAGAGAGAATGGCAAAAGTTGAAAGAGATACATTTAGAGATGTAGCCTCTCTTAGAAAAGAGCTCCGGGTTGTGAAGAAAGAAAACTCTAGTTTGAAAAAGTCAATCGATAAATTGAAGAAATTTATCAAAGATCTTATTCCCGGATCTTGCTTTTCCTCGGATGAGGAATGATGTCCCCACCCCCTTTACTTTCTAGCATTTTCGTTGCTTTGTATTTTTATGAACTTTTGTAAAACTCTCTCGTACTAATAAAATTTGCTTGTCTTATTGAAAGGGTGAAAATTACAAGTTGATTATGACTTGTGGGTGATCATGGTATTGGTGGAGTATTTGTTGGTAAAAATACTCTAATTTAGCATATTGTTTGATAATTGGTATGAAGTACTTGATGGTAAAAGTGCTTCTTTTAATGCTTTGATCATTATGCTTAGTTGGATATGTTGGGACATTTGATATATCATACATGTATTGTTTAAGGCATGACTTGTATTATTTGATGGATGCTCTAATTTTTGGCATTTGTAATGCCTTGATCCTTCTTAGCTTATATTATCTCAATTGGGTTGAGCCCTTGAGAATCTACTTTGTTTGAGCCTCTTATTTCATGGACTAATGTTGCATATTTTGCATATGATATGGTTGAGCTTTGAAATGAGGATGATTGATGATGCGGAAATTTTTTGGTTTGAACCATTTACAAAGGTTATATACAACCTCTTTTATTTTTCACGCTCACATAGTGTTCGATGGAATGTCGCAATGAATATTTCAACTTCTACATGATTCTCTTGCTTCCTAATGTCTTAAAATCCTTTTGAGATCATGTTTTTGGCTAACAAAATGAGCTTATGGATTTCTTATGATATATTTCTCCAATATTTTTGGAGTTTTTAAGCTTAAATTGCTCAACGGTTGATAAACCGTCCCTTTGGTGCACTTTGATGACATTATATGATGTCTCTATCATCCTAACATTCTTTTTGATGATTCCAAAGGGGGAGAAACATGAAATTGGCGCATTAGCTCAAAGAAGCTAATAAAAGCTTGTTATAAAAGCTATAAGCTATGGCTCATAAAAGCCATAAGTTATGATTCATTTTTAGTCCAATTATTGCTTGATGGACTTATACAAGTGTTTAATGTTGTTTTGTGACAGGGGGAGCTTATAAGCTCTTGAACAAATTGTAAAAGCTAAAGCTTTTAGCTTATGGATAATTGTTTTTACATTATTCTTGATATGCTTGTTGATAGGGGGAGCTTATGCTTACTATTGATTATATTTACTCCCTACTTGGTTGCTTTTATATTTTGGAAATTTCGGTTGTTTCCAAACGGTCAAATGTTTTTTACCGGAAAATCTTTTCTAAAATTGTTCTCCCAACTTGTGTAAAAATTGTTTTGGTTTGTAATCATCAAAAAGGGGGAGATTGTTTGATAAATGTTTTTATCTTAATTTTGATGATTTTATTTTGTCACCAAAACAATGTTTTTAAAGGTTGTCCAAATACTCCTAAATGATTTAAAATGGTTTTAATATTTTCCTGAGTATTTCCTCAAGTTTATTTTTTGATAATAATGGACAACACTTTTAATGATTTTATGTCAATGGTTTTTACTCCTAAAACAAGATTTCTAAATGTTGTCTAAATACTCACGATTGGTTTAAAATATTCTTACTAAATTTTCGGGTATTTCTTGAGTTTTATTTTCGACAAAAATTGGACAACATTTAAATCTGCGTAATCGACCTGGTAAAAACATAGGGCAACCCGTGACTGAAGATGTTTTTGAAACAAAAATGAGACGGAAGGAAAACCGGTAGGTCGATCAGTCATGCCGTCGGCGTCGGCCGATCGGTCGCCGTGTGGTCGACCAAGATGCAAGCAAGTTAGGCGTTGAAAGCAGTTGATTTTTTCCCAACAAATGAATGAGGGGACCGGTTGAAACAGTCGACCGACCGGTCGAAGCCTGTCGACCGGTCGCCTGTTGTAATTTCCAAAGTGTTCTTCAATTCTCTTATTTAAATGCGACCGTCGTCTGTGCATTAATGAAAAAAATGACCGTTTGACAATGAGACATATTTCCTTAAATTGTGGGATTGATTTCTAACAGCTATATTCTTGATTTTAATTGTATTTTCTGTAGATTTTCAATCCCCAAAAGGAGCCTATGCTTGATCAATCATCTCCTATAAATAGAGGAAGTTTTGGAGCAACCAAAACAACAATTGAGATACAACACAACAAGATACACTTAAAGCAAATACTTGGTCTTTCATTGTTATTATTCTTGTTGTAAATTTGCCTAGCTTATCACTTTCACATCCTTGAGGTCTAGGCTATTCTTGATTACACTTTGCACTCAAATTGTAATATTCATTATTGAGTTGTAATCTTGATTTTTGGTTATCATTCAAACACAAGATATCCTTGTGAGTGTTCTTGTGGTAAGAGCACACTTGGATGATCTAGGTGATAGGTGCAAGAAGATTGTGGTAATCTTCTTATTGAGGTGTTGAAGAATTTGGTATTCTTCAAGGTTGAAGATTGTGGTAATCTTCACAAGGTGTCGTTGAAGGAAGATTGTGGTAATCTTCGAAGGGAGATTGTGGTAATCTCCAAAGGTGTTGTTGAAAAAGAGTGTGGTGCTCTTCAAGGTGTTGTAAGTTGAATTTGTATTAATTTTGGTAATTAATAAATTTCTTTTTCTTTTTTGAAATCCATCCCTATATCTTTGGGGTGGTAGAGGATTAGGCCCTAGGTGGGTTGAACCTCTTTAAATCAACGTGTGTTGTTTACATTCCGCACCTTTATTATTGTGTTTGAGCATTCGGTTATAAAAAGAGGGCGAAATCGAAAAGATGGAGATAATCTATTCACCCCCCCTCTAGATTATCGTAGCCGCTTGGACTTACAGTTATGGGAGTTGACCTCCTGATTGTTATTGTTTGAGGGTGTTGGATATTGAGGGTTGGGGTTCAATGGTGGATCTACTCGTGGAGGGTTTATAGGTGGGGGAGCTTTTATTTGTGGCGGAGGATTTGCAAGGGCTTGTAACGAGTTGGTTCATTTGTTGTATAAAGTTCGGGTTGGTGAAAATCTGTGTGAGGGGTAATAAAACCGCGCCCCCATTCCCGGCTGGGGGTATATTTTGGCCAGTGGTATTTTGGCCATTTTGGGTCTCTTGCAATAGATCTTCATTTCTACGCGGGTTTTTCGAATTTTCACTCATTTTTTTTATAAGAGGATCAAACGAATTACCTTGACTGGAATAGTTCAGATTTTCTCAAAATACCGACTGGACCAAACGGGTCCTCCTTCTAGCGCCAATTTGTTGATGTGCTACTTGGACCAACAAAGAAAATGCTTAAGTAGTATGACGTGGAAATAAAAAGAGGATACTTGGTCAATATGAAAAGTGGCTAATTCTGCCTTTTATGCTGAAGACCGAGCAGAGCGTGTTTGGTCGGCTTTTTATCAATTCGAATATTACAAGCTATCTAGTTGGATGTTCTCTCCCGTTTTTTTCTTAATAAATGTGGCCTATTTATATTAAAATAATAGTGGGACACTTGTCTTCTCCCCAGCGTGCATGAGGAGCATAGCTGCCATGTGTTGAGGGAGCTTAATGACTTGTCACTTTGGCTCGCCGACAGGTGGAACCCTGGTCTGCCACTGGTGTGTTGACTCCACTTAATGGAAGAATTGTTGAGTGGAGCACTCACTGGGATTGTTTTTACCGTGGTGGACCGAGCTCGGCTCAGCCCTTGTCACCAGGTCGGCTACTGACGTCAGCCTGGTCGGTCCACATCATTTTAGGTAGCCTACGTCATCATCATCTGAATGGCCGCGTGGATGTATTCTTGTCCAGCTCGACTAGTGTGTCATACTCTTTAAACTAAAATTATTCTTGCATCTTGACTTACTCACAAAGTAAAATTAAACTATGTTCTGGTATTACTTTGTTGTAGTCTAGAATGTAGAGTAGTTTGATACATTTTAACATTTCTTCTCATCCGTTCTTACTATTTTTAAGTCATCTCACAAAAGTACAAAACATGAAGAGAAAGTCTTCTGTCAGACGGTCTAACGGATCTAATCCGTTAGACGGATCCCCAATAATCAACCCGGCCCATACCCATCCCAACCAAAATTGTGTTCTGTAAATCTGAAATATGGGTCCCCTTGTCTTCACGTAGCCACGCCGCCAATACTCCCTCCATTCATACTTGCGTATGTATAACTATCTCTACATTCTTTAAATCTCATCACATCAAATATATTAATTTGTTGATTGCCCTCGTCAGACTTCACCCCAAAACAAAAGCAATTTGCAAGTCCAACCATGGTGGAACTAATTCACACATTTCTCAACTTCCCCCTTTCACCTTCTTCTCCTTCCCTTTTTCTTGCCACCTTTCAATTCACAGTTTCTATGGATTAATTCACATATTTTATCATCGTATTCGAATAATCTATTAGCGCTTCTTCCAAATGTATTAGTAGTTCCCTCCAATATAATTAAATTTTTCTCCCGAAATGTATTAACAGTTCTTACGAAAAGTATTAGTCGTCCTTCTAAAAAGTATTAGCACTTTTCAAATGTATTAGTAGTCTTTACCAAAAAGTATTAGTATCTCCTTAAAAGTATTAGTGGTGTCTCCAAAAGTATTAACGAAATCTCGTAATTTCTCCACTTTCTTCCCAAGTATCACAACAAAACCATAACCCATTTCCTCTCTTTCGTCTCCCTCTTCACTCTACGGCCACCTCGTGTCACCACGCACCACCACAAGAAAAAATTAATTATATTCAAAGAAACTACTAATACATTTCAGAAGAACTGCTAATACTTTTTAGAAGGACGGCTAATACATTTCGGTAGTATATTTAGGAGAGATACAAAAAAACTCTTCAGGGAATTAATAATACATTTCAGAAGAACTGCTAATACTTTTCAGAAGGACTGTTAATATATTTCGGGAGAAAAATTTAATTATATTCAGGGGAACTACTAATACATTTCAGAAGAATTGCTAATACTTTTTAGAAGGACGACTAATACTTTTCAGAATGACTGTTAATACATTTCGGGAGAAAATTTTAATTTATTTCAAGGAACTACTAATACTTTTTCGAGAACTACTAATACTTTTTTGAGGGATTGCTAATATATTTCAGGAGTATATTTAGGAGAAATACTAAAAAACTCTTCAGGGAACTACTAATACATTTCAGAAGAACTGCTAATACTTTTTAGAAGGACAACTAATACATTTCAGAAGGACTGCTAATACCGATACTCCCTGAAAACTACTAAAACACCACTGCTAATATTACGAAAATGCCACCGGATCCGCGGGTCAGATCCGTCTAACAGGTCAGACCCGTTAAACGGTCTGACAGAGTTTTTGTGGAACATGAAAACAAAAAAGCCAAAATCATAACAAGAAATTGATCTTCCAATGTATGACCAAAAAAGGAAAAAAGTTAAGAGAATAATTGCTATTCAAAAACGAATTTTGTTTAATCTTCATAATAAAATAATGACAAATCGTAAAATAAGAAACATAATAGATCTTTGTTAATTTCAGTTTTAGCTCTCACCAGTCGCCATATATTAATTACTTCATCAGTTCCATTTTGAATGTTTCATTTTTTTTTCTGAACTTCGGTAAGTAAAATCTCATCTTAATTCTCAATTAATATTTTTTTTGATTTAAAGCTTAAAAAGGTTTTAAAATCAACTTTAAATAGGCCCAAAAAAATCCAAATTTTGTTTGAACTCTCAAAATTCAAAGATGGAGAATCCAAAAGGTCTAATCATTTTTAAGCCCAAATGAAATTTCACCAAAATAAAACTACGCCCAAAAGTTTAAATTCTAATCGAAATTTAGACACAAATCAGTTTATTTCCAGAGGCCCTCAATCAAGTTAAAACATCAAATAAGCCCAACTCTACCTTGAATTTGTATAATAAAAAAATAAGCACAATCACTTTAATATTGGTACAACCAAAATCAACCCAGAAGTCCAAAAGTTCTTGTAGTCTATTCATGCCCAAATCGTTAATCCATAAAAGCCATAAATTTAAGGGATAAGGACACAACTACCCAATTTTTCTGGACAAAAGACAGCAAAATACACTTTCCGGTGATTTTTTTGACAAAAATACTCTTTTCTCCTTTTTTTGGAAAAAAATACGCTCCTGCCAAAATTCCCGGACTTTTTTAAGTTGGTTTCTTTGTTGTTTCAAACATGTTTGTTGTTTCTTTGTTGTTTCAAACATGTTTCTTCTAATCAAATTTCAGTGAAAAAATAAATTTTGCCCCCGTTAAATAATCCATTTTATACTTGAAATCTTATAAAAAACAAGAAATATACACATAAAACAACACATATTAAAACCAAACAAATTTGAAAAATAATATAAAAACAACATGATAAAAAAAACAAAATTCAATTTTTGATCCAATGCATGAAAACAAAAAACACATAGAAACAACAAAGAAACAATTTAGAAACAAACTAGAAACAATATAGAAAACACCATATGAGCAAAAAGAGATTAAAAATAGGTATAAACTGTATTTAAACATAAAAAACTATGTGGAAACGACAAATAAACATAAGAACAACATTAAAATTAGTATGGAAACAACCTAGAAATAACGTAAACAATATTAAAAATACCACATGAATAAAAAGAGCTTAAACGTAGGTAAACATTGTATCTACACATTGAAAACTACATGAAAACAACAAAAGAATTATTCGAACAACATTAAAAATATTATAGAACAACACAGAAACAATAGAAATAATGTACAAAACAATACACGAACAAAAAGTAGCATAAAAAAATAGGTAAAAGTTGTTTTGAAATATCAAAACAACAAAAGAAACAACTAAGAAACAAAAATGAAACAAATTTAAACAATATCGAAACAACATATATAACATATAAAAGAATACAGGAACAAGAAAAAACAAAAAAAACGTAACAATAATCAAAAAGTAAGCTGGAGCGTAAAAAGAAAAAAAAAATAGGTATAAAAGTGATAAGAGCGTATTTTTGGTATTTTTTCAAAAAAGAGAGTATATGGTGGAATTTCCCCTAAATTTAATCCTAATATCAGATAGCCCAAAAATAAATATAAAAAATTAAGCAGTAATCAAGCCACAAAAAAATCCTTACCCAAACAAGTAACTAATCACAAAAAGGTCCAAACAAGAAACATATTAGCATCACGACCACAAATATAAAAAACTGGCACAAAAGCACCCTCTTCCCCCAAAACACCACAAAATTAAGTCCCCTTTCCACGGACTGAGCCATTTTTTTTTAGAGTTGGTCTCCCATAGACCGTCTTAGGGATTCTAATCCGTAAGACGGATCCTCACGGATCCGATCCGCCCACCCGTCCAGACCGTTGGAAATTAAAAAGAAAAAGAAAAACCTAATCCAAATGGGGCAAAGCGGTGAGGATTGGATGAAACATGACTCCCATGTGCAAAACCTCACGCTCACATCTCCTCCATTGCTGCTCACAGCTCCAGACCTCATGCTCCAAAATTCCCGCTCGCATCTCTTCGGCTACGCACAAATAGGTGTCTTCATCTTCTCTCAAGCTCCAACAACATCTCCTCCCAAAAGCTGCGCACGTGGCTCGACATTCAGCTCCTTTCCAAATCTCAACATTCCCTAATCAAAAGTTTCAAATCTGTAAGCAAAAATCTCCATTGTTGTTGCAGCAAAAAAGTTTCATTATCATCCTTATATTGCACTTTCTGTAACGCCCGTTTTTCTTTTATAAATTCTTTTTCTAAATTATCTTTTGTATTAATTATTTTTTTATATGTTAATATATATAAATATTAGATGGGGTGGCAGACAACCCCCATTTTTGCCACCATCCCATTTTTTTCCCATCCCTACTTTATACCCATCATCCCTATTTGTACATTATCCCAACTCATGCCACTTTAAGCCATAATGTACTTTTCTTATATTTGTTTTCTCCTGCAAAAATAACTATGTCTTTTAACTATAGTCCAATAAAAACCCTATTTTTCTTTCATTTTTTTTCCATCACGAAAACAGATACCAATCTCCTTCTTTGCAAAAATTTGGTGAATTCGATCAGTTGTGTTTATTTGAGGTACTCTATCAGTAAGTGAGTTTTCATTTTATCAAATACCATGACGAAATTCTTAATTTTTTTCTTGTGTTTGTTCTCTCGTCATTATTTCGTTAGAAATGAAAAGGGATTCAAATTTATGGATTTGGAAAGGGACAAAGATAAGATGATATTTGAGGGTGTATTTTCTTTAGTGTGTGTAACTGTGTGTGTGCGCGTGTAGTAGTGTGTGTGTAACTGACTAACTGTATGTGTGTGCGTGTGTAAATTAGTGTGTGTCTGTGGCTGTGTAATTTGTGTGTGTGAGTGTGAGTGTAATAATTGTGAGTGTGTGCGTGTGTTTGTGTGAAAATTATGAGTGTGTGTGTGTCTTAATGTGTCTGTGTGTGTAATAGAGTTTAGGGGGATGAGTTTTCTTTCTTTTGTAAATTTGATTTAGATTTGGATCTAGTAACAATTTAGGAATTTTTATTTTTACCCAAATTTCCCAAATTATAATTTCTGAACTTTTTAGTTTAGACCACAGAAGTTTCAACTAGTCCCAATTCTCAAATTTAATTTTTCAGATTTTTTTTTATTTACCCATAAGACTTAATTAAACTTCTAGATTTTTCATTTTTAACTCCACAACTTTTCAATTTAGTCCATAATCTTAAATTTGACTTTTTGATTTCTTTCAATTTAGCCCCAAAACTTATATTTTTAAAAAGCCCTAGACTATTTTATAAATATAATTATTTCAATTATAAGTTACTACTTAATCTTTAACCCTAAATCATGTTAAATTTATATTGTATTCGTTTATTGCCTTTGGTGATAGAATTGATTCATTAGACGATGCATATATGATTATTTTCAAATGTCATTGATGCATGGACACTGATTTTAAACAAATCAATTGGTCTGGCAAAGAATGCGGGATATTTTTATTTTAATACTCAACATTCTATAAGTAAAATTTTTATTTAATCTATTTACGTATATTTCTGTTTTTGTGATCTTTTTTGTTTTCCTGCAACAGTTGTATCTTGATAATTGTTTTAATGGGAAAAAATCTGGAAGCGAACTTAGAGGCTGTTGGAGGACGTGGATGAGTACCTTGAACAAACTGGATTTGAACACTGTTGACCGAGTAAGATTTTTAGTATTCGCTTTGAAAAGTATATCATTTTGATTTTGGTTGAAAATATGTTGCATCATTCTGCATGTTAATCTTTGATGCTCAAAGTATCAGAAATTGTATCAAAAGTATCATAAATTGTCTGAAAAGTATCAGTTTTATGTTAACACTGAAAATTTGTTTGCATCACACTACATGTTATATATCTGATGCTCAAAGTATCATAAATTGCATCAAAAGTATCATAAACTATCTGAAAAGTATCAGTTTTTGTGTTTAAAAAATCTGATGAAGTTTATGTGCTTCAAAATATGTAGATCTTTGTACCATATAGCTACCAAGGTCATTTTATTACTACTGTCATCAGTTTTGTTGACAAGAAAGTATAATACCTCGATAATATAGTGCATGATGAAGAAGTTGTAGATTAGTACATTGGTCTCTTGAAATTGGTGGTAAAGCATCATATGTTTTGTTATCTTTTTATTATATTTATAATTGTAGATCAGTACAATTATAAACCTATGACATTATATTGTTACTTTTCACAGCATAACAAATGGTTGTCTTCCTAGAAGAGGAAAACCACCCAAAAGCTGGAGAAATAAAATCATATGTCTGGGAAAATGTGCCTTTCAAATGGCAAACAAATGACAGCAACATTGATTGTGGTGTTTTCCTCATGCACCATATGGAAAACTTTGTTGGGAAAGTTTACTCATCTCCGGATTTGTCAAAGGTACGAATATTCATTTAAACAAAGAATTTTGTACTTTATAATATTTACATATGTTTTTATAGCTATTTTTTAAGGCTGTGGAAAGACGCAAATTGAGAGCTAAATACTGCGCCGAAATTATTTTATCTAAGTGGAATGAATTGAGAGTGGAGATCGAGTAACAAGTGCTCAAATTCAAGGAAACCACCCCTGAACCCGTCAAGAAACATGCCAAGAAAGCCAGCAAGAAAGGCACGAAGAAACAGAAAAGATAGTATATGTTGATATTTTGTGAATGTTGGTAGTCATTTTGTGATTAGATGTTGAATTGTAGTTGATATTTTGTGAATGTTGGTAGTCATTTTGTGATTAGATGCTGAATTGTAGTTGATATTTTGTGAATGTTGGTAGTCATTTTGTGATAGTACATTGATTTGTTGCAGTGCAATGTTAGTTTTAAGCACGAGTGCTGAATTTATTTGATTGTGTGTAGGGCGATGTGTTTTAAGCAATCTTGTATCATGTATATTTCTAAACAGCTGAAAAGTATCAGTAAATATGTTAAAAGTATCAGTAATTATGTTAAAAGTATTAGTAATTACACGAAAAGTATCAGTATTCTGCATTTGGATATTTAAATTTTGGAAACATAATTGAATACTTCTAAACAGTGAAAAGTATTAGTAATAATATTAAAAGTATCAGTAATTATACGAAAAGTATCAGTATTCTGCACTTGGATATTTAAATTTTGGAAACATAATTTTGTATGTTAAAAGTATCAGAAATTTCCACAAAAGTATTATAAATTCTCTTAAAAGTGTCTGTATTCTGATAGGTACTAAGAAGTGATAGATTTAAGAAACTAACATGTAAAATATTAAAAACTGATAGATTTAAGAAAAATATCTCTAAAATAACAAATGTATCATAAATTGTCTCATTACAACTGACAAATTTAAGAAAAATATCTCTAAAATAACCGAGAATTTGGAGTCTTTGAACCAAACTCCTTTGCTTGAGAATAATCAAAGACGTCACTTGTTTTGTTCTTGCTCTTTTCCAAACTTCCCTTTATTCTTTTTCTTCTCTCCTTTTTTACGGACCGAGTAGGATCTTGCAATGTATTAGATGTACTTGAAATAGCAAATGATTCGTTTTGCCCGGTGAAATTTTGCGCATTTGTCAAGGCACTAATAGCAAGAAAATCCATATCGTAACCTTCTTTAATGATTCTTCTTGCTTCTTCATTTCCTTGGCATTTCAACACAAGATCATAATATCTTGAGTCATTTCATGACGCTTGAGGAATGCAATCATTAGGCTTGTCAGCTTCTCAACTCTCTTATTTAAGATGTCCCATACTTGAGATTTTGCCATTCTTGTCCATCTCTTAAGAATATATATTTCTGATATCTTGACATGAGGATGAATATGAAGGACCCGTAATGAATAGAAACACAAAATACCACATTCTTCAAATTTCTTACAAGTGCACGTTATCATGCTTCGCAAAGTATCAAACATCACCTTACGTACATCTCCATCCCCAAGATGAGAAGAAACGTCATAAACATTCAATATCTCATCCTTATGAACTAGAGTGCAAGTAGTAGAAATTGATGCGATAAACTCACTCTCAAAGTCTTTAAACAATGTTAAAGTGTATACCTCAGAAGCGTGCTTTAACAACCCAGTCAATGGTATGGAAGTTGATGGTATTGATCTTGATGATTGGAACTCATCATTTTGTTCTTTCATTCTCCAATTCTTCACTAGTTTCTTAAAAATACCATAAAAATCAGTTAAACTCGTCGTATTCTTTGCATTAGATCCCATGGCGTTGTTAGTACTTTAACTCCTTTGTGAGGAAAGTATTCCAGCAGAAAAGAAGTCTTTGATTAAGGTTGTGCACCATTTATCCTTTATCTCATACAATCGTTTAAACCATGTTTGATCCTCCAATCCGTACGTTGAAATCATGTTACTCCAACAGTTCTCAAAATCAGCTTCATCCGTACCACCTGACAAGCATTTCCTAAATGCATTCTTAAAGGAATTGTTGTTTTTCAGTTGTCCAAACATGCTTACTGCATTCTGGTAAAGATGCCATTGGCATAGCCTATGTTTTGTCCCAGGGAGTACCTGCATGAAGAATTCATGGCTAAAGTAACACTTTTTTGAGTAAAAGTATCTGTTTTATGCGATAAAGTACCATTTGTTCAATTCAATCACAAAAACAAGAAGTCAGTAAACTGGATGAAAAAGAAATATCATATAGTCAAAGTACCACTTTTTCAACTAAAAAGTATCTATTTTATGTGATAAAGTATTATGTTTTCAATTCAGCTACGTACTTTCTCTATCGCGTTAGAAATCGCTTGGTCTTGGTTAGTGAATATAGTTATAGGACACTGTCCTCCCATGGCTTTCTTAAAAACCTCAAAAATCCATTCAAATGTTTCAGTCTTTTCAATCGATAAGAACGCACAACCAAACATCACATTTTTCCAACGATGGTTGATGCCCACTATTGGAGCACATATCGAATTATATCTGTTTGTGCAATATATTGTGTCAAAAATGACAACATCCCCAAATATTTCATAATCTTCTCTCATCATCGAATCTCTCCAAAAAACATTGCTCAATTTGGCCATCTCATCTATCTTAACTCTAAAATAGAAATCCTCGTCATCATATTGTTGTTGGTACAACAGTTTAACAAGTGTTTGTGCATCCCCACCTTCTATTTCTTTCAATTTCAGACGATTCACAAAATTCAAATGATTTTTTATAGTGTGCCCAACACTATAATCTCATCCATCTTCATGTGCCATATAACGGTAAGAATCTATTGGTCTCATTCCGGAAGAGACCATATCTTCTATGACTTTGCCCTTTTCACTTGTAATCTTTCTCTCAGAACGATGAAGGTGGTTCCACTCTTTTCTTGTAAACGGATGATTATGCTCCATGACATGGCTCAAGACTTCATAAAGACCTTCGTCATTTAATTTCACCGTCAATGAAGTATTATATTTGGTACTTGTGATAGGAAAATTTTTCGTTTTTTCATTTTTGGAATTAATGTCCAAATTTCCCGATCTCTTAAATCATTCACAAGAGCATACAAAATATTTTTCTGTCACAACTTCATTAGCTTGAGAACTAGTTGTTGCTTTACGAACGCTAAACCCGAGTGCATGGCTATGGTCCCGATACAACTTATGCATGTCAACAAGGGAACCCGATAAATCCACAGGGTCATTGGTGTGGTCTAGAAACATTTAGAAAAATCACATGACAGATTAGAAGATGTTGGTACTTTTGGAGAAAATAGTAATACTTATTCAGCAAAATGTGATACCTTCTACATTTGCCTCTGTGTTTTGGTCAGTTGTATCTCTTGAATCCAGATTTTCACCTTCAATGACTTCTATATCATCTTCATCACTAGAAACAATAAGTAGCGAATCCAAGTTTTCACCTATATGTATAAATGGAATAAATTGTTACATCAAAATATCTGGTAAAATATCACTTTTATTCAGCAAATTTAAAACTTGAAAAGTTCACTGTCAATCATAAAAGTATCATTTTTTGCATAAAACGTATTACTATTTGCAGCAAAAGTATCATAGTTATGAGATTCGAGTAAGTACATCAAAATGTCCTGTTTTTAAATATGTAGAAATTTAATGTGTCAATGTTCATATTAAAAGTATCAGTTTTATTACTTAAAAGTATCAGTATTTCCTCATAAAGTATCGTATTGAAAATATGACAGTCTATCATAAAAGTATCATATATAATATCAAAAGTATCACTATTTCCAGTAAAAATATTATATTTAAAGTCAAAAGTATCAGTATTTCCAGCAAAAGTATCTGTTTTTCAATGTAGGAGTACATTACCTTCCTTCATCAATGAGATGTGTGCGTCTTCATTCTCCATTGGAGAGATTCTTCAAAATCGTACAACAACAGGTTGAAAGTGTAACACCCCATTTTTTTAAAAAAAGTGCATTGCTTTGGCGTTACTAATTTTAAAGAAATGCATACTAATTTTTTTTAAATACATAGATTAATGAAAAGTTTAGCGGAAGCGATAATGAGAATACTTAAAGTCTTAAGATATAATTATAGAGTATTTGTCAAAAATTAAAAATCCACTCAAAACACTTTGAAATAAATTAAAAGAAAATAGTACACCACAATTGTCCGAAATTTAAAACGAGTTCATAGTTCTTGAAATTGAAATAATTAAAAATGAAATCATCGGCTATTCCCCCACATCTGCAACTCATCCATCTGTATGATCTAAAAAGATTTGAATTTAGGGGTGAGTAATCACATACCCGGTAGGGATAAAGATTGTCCAAGCTAAATACAAAAAGTGCACAATTACATAAATTAACACATAACCTTTCCCGTTGGCATAAGCCGAATAGCACATAACCTTTTCCATCGGCACGAATGCCATATTTTCCTTTCCCGTGGCACGAGGCCAAAAATTTTCCTTTCCCGTGGAACGATGCCAAAAATTTTCCTTTCCCGTGGCACGAATGCCATATTTTTCCTTTCCCGTGGCACGTGGCCAAAAATTTTCCTTTCCCGTAGCCACGAATGCCGTATTTTCCTTTCCCATTTCATAACATATATTATAATGAAAACATGTAATTCATAAAAATTAATCATATCATATAGCACATTAAAAGCATATAATTCACATAATTATGCATATCGTGTAATACATCGAAAGCATATAATTCACATAATTATGCATATCATTTAACCATTTAAAATGCATAATTCACATAATTGAACAGTTTAAGTATTTAACAAGGACAATGAAATATACACATAAAATGTGATAAGAATCATTACCTCTCAATCATCAAAATATAGTAGATGCACAAATAGCTCGAAAGTAGAAGTTCTAATTGTACGGTTGTGATGTGGAGAAAGGTGATGATGTAAAGAATGTTGGAGAGAAGGTTGATGTTGGGAAAAGGTCGAATGGAGGCAAGAAAAAAAAGGAGGAGAGATCTGGGATTGAGGAAGCGCGTAAAGATGATCAATCTTCAAGGTTGATCCAGTTTGAAATACACCCGGGCTACCCAACCGACGCTGAGGTTGAAAACCAGGCAAAAGATGTAAGTATGTTCAAGTATCAGTTTACTATTAAAAAGTATCATTTTGCTTTGAAAATGTATCATTTATTTTTGAAAAAGTATTAAGTTTCATTGTTTGATATTATGCTTTTCTATGCATCTTCAAGTATCCCTTTTTAGCATAAAAGTATCACTTTTTAGCTAAAAAAATACTTCTTTTGTGCAAAAAAGTACCACTTTTTAACTAAAAAATATCACTTTTGAGCAAAAAAGTACCACTTTTTAGGTTGAAGCAATTGATCTAAAAACTGTCACTTTTTCTTTGTAGGGTGTTGATAAAGTATGCTTGTTGCTCAAAAGGGACATGGAAGTTATAACTCATGTCCACATGGAGCCATTGCGTTTGCAAATGCAACACAAAGAAGCAGACACTTCATCTTCACCGGATGATGAATTCTTCTCCAATGCCAAACTTCATGAATACATTGATGAAGTTGTGAAGAATTTTCAAAAAATGAAAGGACGAAAGAATTCAATGCTTAGGTTTGATCTACTAACGCCTGAGCCAAAGTCGCAAGAAGCAATAATCGATGAACCGATAGGTGATGATGCCCCTGATAATGAAATATTTGAAAGTCAAGTTGAAGGTAATTCAGGTGATATATTAGAAGTATTAGTTTTTCTTAGAAAAGTATCATTTTTCCTTAGAAAAGTGACATTTTGTTTTTCTTTTGTTTCTTTTTGAAACAGATGATTGGCCAGTCAAGAAAACTGAATTTCATTGTCAATTTATGAAAAAGAACAATCGGTACTTGACTGGAATGACACGAAAACAGAGAGATGTTGTTGACTTCTGTTTTTCTGATCATAGTTCTCAAAGAGAGTAAGTAACAATGAGATTATAGATTAAAAAATTATTATTTCATTGATTTCTTATTACTCACATACTACTATTATTTGCGTTTTAGCGAAAATATTTTTGCCCACATAACCTTTCTCAACATTTTTCAAATTAATGTCTAGAAATAGGATAGATGTTTCAACATCACCCTGGCCAAAATCTCCAAATTTTTCTCCTCTTTTTCGCTCTTTTTCGTATTTTCTCCGTCAGTCCAATGTTGAACAAGAGGCGACTCAGGGTTCAGATTTACCTCACCATTTAATACGATGAAAGTTTATGATTTGCAAGGCCAAAAGGCAACCACTTATGTGGGTTTTGGACTTCTTGTAAAAGTTGTCCACTGATCTACATAACCTATCCAACACTAGTGAACACCAATCGAAATGTCGGATTGTATCTACATCAACTAATGATTTAAAATAGGAAACATCCATAGTGCGATTCACACTTGGTGTCAAAAGTGTTGATAGGCTATATAACACAAAAAGCCTTTTGAAATCATCCTCCCCTTCCTTATAGTCATTCATCAATTTATATTTCAAATATACAACTATCGAACTCCCATCAATACCCACCCTATTCTTAAACTCAACAACATCATCCATACTTTCACTCTTCCTATAAACTACTACGTCCTCATTGTTCCTTGGCAAAAAAAAAAATCACATATATCATCGGCAGTTATAACGAACCTTCTCATATCATCAACGCTGAGCATCCGGCTTCCCCCGTTGAATCTCTTGACCAGCCATGACAACATTTGGGCAGGGAGTTGTTTCACTTGCAACTTCAACAACCCCCAAAACCGATGCTCTCGATATCATCTCTCTGTCTAACATTCAAAGCCTTAACTATATCATATAGACCTTGCGGTCTACATTATGTAATAAAATTACAGTAACAAAAATAACGTGATATTAGTACCAATATAAAAACATGATATAGCATGATAAATACAAAAACTTGATATAAACATAAGAACTGATACAAATAAAAACTGTACATTTATTCCATTTTTGATACTTACAAGCATTAAACATGATACTTCTAACATGCATAATGATACAAATATATGTTACATGTTAAAAATGCAATCGATATAAAACCGATACTTTTCGTGCAATTTCGATACTTACGAACATAAAAATGATACTTCTAACATGCATAGTAATAAAAATATGATTAAAATGTTAAAAGTGCACTGATATAAAAACTAGTACTTTTAAGTCAATTTCTAATACTTACAAGCATAAAATATGATACTTCTAACATGCATAGATATATAAAATATATATTCAATTTGAAAATGCACTAATACAGGGCAATGGTTCAGATACTAAAAAGAAACAGGACAAAAGTGCAAAAACCTCTTAGTATCTTCCTCGGATAGCTTGATTTTCTTTCGGGGACTTTTAGAATCCTTCTTTCCAATTTTCTCCCTGAAGATTTACGCTTTGCAGCTGACCTTTCCAGTTCAACTACAACAACCTTTTCCAGGTTCGCTTCAACACCCTTTCCGTGATTGATCTACAACAACTTCCTTTGCTGCAATATCTTCCTCTACATCAACATTATCCTCACCCTTTTCAGTCTCTTCGGCAATATTTCCTTCTTCTGCCAGAGGTTTTTCCACAACAACCCCTTGACCATCAACAACCTTATCCTCATCTTTTTCAATCTCTTTCGACGTTTCCTTCTTCTCGCCAAAGATTTGTCCACAACATCCCTTGATCATCGCCAAGATTTTGCAAATCATGACAACTAATATCTTTTCTTCTTGGGCTTTCTCCTCATGTGTCTTCTTTTCAGGTGCTTCTTCCCCTTCCCCTTCCTCTCCTTTGGATCAACAATTTCTGGCGAGCCATCTACAAATATGCAAAACACCGATACTTTTAACACAATTTCAGATACTTAAACATTCATACATGTATTTCAGATACTTAAACAAACATTCATATTAGTGTACGTTTGGACATGTGGAAGAAATAAACCCATACTTGTTATATATTTAACAAAATAAACTTCAAGCAACATAAACACATATATCAACAAAAATACACATAATTTAAAGAAAAAATCAAATCTCCACAAATCACATATATCAATATATAGACATAGAGGGCATATACATGGTACTTTTAAGTCATTTACTGATACTTTTCAAGCAATTTCAAATACTTTTAGTTCCATTTAACAACAAACGAACAAAAACCCATACAGTAAGTTAAAAAAAACACTGATACTTTTGAACAAATATATGATACTTTTATGCGAATTTACTCGATATTTTTAAATATCATTGTTCCCTTAAATTTACAAATAACACCAATGTATCTACTAACAAATTTTAACATGAACATAGAAAATCAATACACTTTAAAAAAAAACATATTAACATAAACAACAAGAATTCAAAACCTAGTGTATAACAATGGCGAATTTAACTCATCCACTGAAAAAAAAATGAAGACTAAGAGAAGAAGAAGATGAAGAAGAATAAAAGAAGAGGAGATACTCGAAAATACCTTTGCAACTTGAGAGAACTCGAACTACAATTGAGAAATCCACCTACGAACGGTGACAAATCGTTGGAGATCGATGAAAAACTTTAGAGAACTCGAACCTGATAGAACGTGAATTTAACTCCAAATTGCTAAACTGTTAATTTAACTCCAAAATCGAAAACCCTAGATTAGAACGTGAGAGAAAACTGGCGAACCGACCTCGAACGTGAGAAAATCTGAATGTGAGAACATGAGATAATTAAAATTGAACGGAAATTGAACGAATTGAAGGAAATCGAACGGAAATTCAACCCTAGTTCGTGAGATAATTGAAACGGTATGAGAGAACGTGAGAGAGAGAACGGGTGAGGAGAGAGACGTGTGAGAAAAAAGAAAAAAGGAAAAAAAATTAAAAAAATCAAGGGTCGCGGGTAAAGGGTCAATCGACGGGTAAGGGAGATTCGTCTTACGGAATGAGACCCGTAAGACGGTCTTATACAAGTTTTAGCCTTTTTTTATATAATCCTTTTTGTTTTGTTATTTTTAAATCAAAAATCAAGAATACGATAAAAAAACTTAATCCCAAATTTCCCAAGTTGTCCAGATTTGAACATGGGAGGATAACACAAGACAAAATTAAAAGCATACACGAGGAAATCTTTCTTTTTTTTCCTTTTTTTTAAAAAAAAAGCAATCATGATTTAGAAACTAGAGGTGTGATTGCTTGTGATTTCATTTCATCCACTTTTAAGTGAATGTTACTAAACAAATTTTAAAAGTGAATGTGGAATGTGTAGAGAAAAATTAATGATTGTGTTGATGTGTTGGAGAATCTTTTAGAGAATGTAATTGTTTACGGAGTTTTTTTGGAAATAATGGTGTAAAATAATGAAAGAAAATAAAAAAATTGAATAAAAGATAGACAATATGGATCTCATTTTATACATTTTGTAATCAAGAAAAATAAAATAATAGTTATAAATTAAAAAAATTACCCAAATTCTTTATATGAATAGGAGAGGGACATGAAAATAAATAGTATGATTGAATATTGTGAAGTGTGAGAGAGAAAGAGAAAATGAATTAATTTTGAAGAGAAATTATATATTCTTTAAAAGAAATTTCATTTCATCTACAAACAATCACATAAATTTTTCACTAAGTCTAAACATATATTGCGCGAAACATAATGTTCTTGCATAACTCAATAATACAAACATGAATCATAAAATAAGAATCACAAATACAAATAACTACACAATTGTTCCAGAAATTCCAACGATTAAATAGTGAAGATTGTTCTGATACCACTTGTTGGAATTTTACAATAATATACATAAAATTCATATCATTATCATAGAACATATGGAAAATTCTAGGACATAAACATCATGCTATAATTATCAATGATTATATAGAACAATCTTCATGAATGCGAACACGATCATTCCACATGAACAAAATGGGGTTGATTTTATGATCATCCTCAACTAAATTTTCGGATTCCTTTATAGGACTTTCTTTTTCCATCTTGATGGGGAGAATAGAAAGCTATGCGCGATTTAGTCTATTGGGGACCATAATCATAAAGTTCTTTATATAGGTACCAACTTATGGTTCTCATAATTCCCTAATGCCTATTGGTATCTACTCTTTGTTTCCATATCAAATTCCGTAGCTATTGGAATCTATCGGATTTAGATCACTCAACTAGTCCAGTAATAACTAAATGACATTTATAATTATAATTAAAATATATTGCCCACATATTAGGAATTAAACAATCCTGATGTGTGTATATATATATATACATCAGTTATATATATAGAGAGAGCTAGTCTCCTGTCAAACCGTCTAACGGATCTAGATCCATTAGACAGGTCTAAATATCCTACCCATCTCGCAGACCTGACCCGTGATCAAAAAAAATAAAAAAATGGTACGCGTGGGCTTTTGTCGCTCACACTCCCGTACTTCTTCCTCACCCCACCGCACACACCTCCCGCTCGGCGGAACGGGCAGCCATCGCTCCTCACCACCGCCTACTACAACAAAACCTCCCTCGCCCGAGAAGATCGTGGAGGACCCCACCACCAACAAACAGATCTCGCCCCCACCATCGCGCCGCCGCTCCACCCTTCTTCGGGATCGCTTTGATTGCGGAGGCCGCGACGCTCCGTCCTCGTCTTCTCCACTCGATTCAAGAAATCTGAGCATGGTTACCTTGCGTGATTTTCCAATCAAAAGGATTTTGATTGAATCGTACGGAAATGGTGGAGAAGATCCATGAATCGAGGCGATGGGAATGACATTGTGGGCCTCGGGTGAAGGAAACATCCCCAAGCCCACAATGTCCATGAATCAGATGATCCAAATCTTCCAATCCGAAGGATTTTCGGTCCAGGAAATGGTGGAGAAGAGTGCAAGGGGTGGCATTTTAAGGAATAAGTTGAAGATTTGCTCTGTTTTTTTCTCTTTTAGGTGTTCTGAAGAATGAATATTGCAGTAGCAGAGTATTTGAGACAAAACACTAAATGATACAAGTCAGCTAATACTTTTATGGAGAAATACTAATACATTTTATAAGAAAAACTAATACTTTGCAGGAGCACTACTAAAATACTCTCTAGGAAATTACTAATACTTTTTCGAGAAACTACTAATACTTTTCCGAGGGACAAGAATACATTTCGGGAAAAATTTAATTATATTCAAAACTACTAAAATTCTCTCCGTGAATTACTAATACTTTTTCGAGGAACTACTAATACGCTTTTTGAGGGACTCGCTAATACATTTTAGAGTATATTCATAAGAAATACTAAAATACTCTTCAGGAACTACTAATACATTTCGTAAGAACTATTAATACTTTTTAGAAGGACGGATTAATACTTTTCAAAATGATCTGTTAATACATTTTTGGGAGAGAAATTTAATTATATTTAGAAAATACTAAAATACTCTCAAGAACTACTAATACTTTTTCGAGGAACTACTAATACTTTTTTTGAGATCATAAATACATTTTGAGAGTATATTCAGAGAAATACTACTCTTCACTTTAACTACTAATACATTTCTCAAGAATCGCAATACTTTTTGGAAGGACGACTAATACTTTTCTTTAAGGATCATAATATCGGTGTCTCAAAACTATTAAAACACCAACGCTAATATTACGAAAATACCACCGTCCGCGGGTCGATCCATTTAACAAGTCGACTAAAACGGTCCGACAGAGTTTTTGTGATATATATATATATATATATATATATATATATATTTGGATCAAATATGACTCATATCATGGGGTGAGGTGAGAACGTGAGACGATCTAAGCCATTGGGAGAAAAAAAATAATGGCTTAGATTTTATCCTTGATTCTAGGAGGTGTTGATTGGCATTAGATGTAATCTAGTAAATTTTTATGGTTCTAGATAAGACAAGAATAACAAAAACAAGAATTTCAACCCCCACGATTTTATGGAGCAATTTTTTTCCATATTCAATTATGGAAAAAGGTGTCTTTGAGCTGTTTTTAATTCAAATTAGGGTTTGAGAGTTTTCAAGTTTAGCTTTTCCAAGCGTAAAAATGCATGTACTAAACATTAGTAAATATACGTAATAATATAATAAATATGCATGAATATACTACAAGATTATATGAGTGTTGTGTAATTTTTAATTCAAATCGACGGGCTTTGAGAGTTTTTTAAATTTAATTTTTTCAAGCCAATTAGAATGTACTAAGTATGAAGATAATATAGTAAATATGCATGAAAATATTTCAATACTATATGAGTGTTGTGCGATTTTTAATTTATATTGGCAGGTTTGAGAGCTTTTCAAGTTTAGTGTTTTCCAAGCAACAATAATAATATAGTAAAACATGCATGAATATATTTCAATACTATATGAGTGTTGAACGAGTCTCACTACAAGAAAATAGCTCTAGCCTGGATGGCAAATGGCTGGACGGGTTGATATGGGACATACCATCCCCTCCCCCAATCCCATTTTTCAAATACCATCCCTGCACTACTTCGCTTTGGGCATCTGGGGATGGGGAATACCCATTCGTGAATGGGGTCCCCCTACGGGATTCGAGGTCCCCTGCTTTGTATTTATTAATAAAAACATATTTTTTTTTTACTTAAAATAGATAAAATATCATGAATAACTAGCTAATCTTTTGTCCCCTGCTTTCATCTAATCGAGAACGGCGGGATAGGACGCGATGGGACATGGGATATAAATACCATCCCCGTCCCAACCCCGATTTTGTAAAAGCGGAGAATCCCCATCCCTCGCTCCCATCCCCGAATTGATCGGGATTCTCCATCCCAAATTTTTCGTCTCTAATGGGATGGTTCTCGCAAGGGATTTTACCATCCCTTTGTTTATCGCCAAATAGTGACAGATTTATCCGTCACTAAAAATTATAGCAACAACTTAGGTACGTATGGCTTTCGGGTTTTATTTAACACATCGACAATACGCCAAAGAATAGATAAAAAGTCCGCTATTAAATCACCGACGGATTTATATGCAAATTTGGGGGTATAGTTGTACCCCAAATTAGAATAATCCAATAATATCTTTTAGTAAAAAAATAATGATAAATTTGTACTCTATTTTTACCAAAAAATAAAAATAAAAAATTCTAAATAAAACAAAACAAATCCCACAATAAAATTTCAAAAATTAAAAGATTTGATTAACAACTTGAATAAATAAATCATGGCAAAAGTCAAAACCTACAAAACTAAAATTATCATAAAAATTATCTAATAATATAAATAATGTTACCAAAACTATGTTTTGTTGTCTCTTGTTTTCTTAATTGCTCTAATTATTTCTTTTATATATTTGTATTAATTTTTTATGTACTGCTACATGATCAACTTTTTACGAAATTTTAAACAATATTTTGTGCTTTAAATATTAAACAATATTTACATGCACATTTTTTTAATATCTATCGCACCCCATTTTCAAAATCCTGGATCCGCCACTGCATTAAATACGTTAGGTATGATAGGCGCACGTACGAAGAATCACATAAAATCAATAATGCAACAAACAAGTCAAACTTTCCCAAATTTTAAATAGCAATTACCGATAATTAATTATTTTCGATTATAATGTATTTTTTTATAATAAAATACATGATATGTTGTAGAATAATTATATGTAAGTGAATTAATTTATATGCAACTGCAAGTGGATAAGTTAAATTTTTAAGCCGTGAAGTTTATATTCTATGTAATGAAATCAAGTAGGTGATGACCCATATCTTGTGTACAAGTAAAAAAAAATTCAAGGATATATAATAGAGATTTGGCATTGAATATAAAAACAAATACTACTAATTTAACTTTTTTATTGATTTCTCTTAATATTCTAAGATATTATAAGGTTGTTGTGGTAATTATTAATTAACAAACATTTATTACATTTGTTGCTAACTAAATTTTTTTTTTTTGAAAAAGGTGATTAGTTTGGAGATATATTGGTTAAAGCATTATTTCAATTTAAATAATTAAATTAATGGGTACACACTATAGATATTAAAATTTCAAATCTCTTTCCTTGGCTAATTATGAAGCTATTTTTATTTTTAACCAGAAATAGTTATTAACGTTGTCGGTGTTCCTATATAGGTAGAATACGAGAATCTTCTCTAATGCTGGGTAGATAAAAACATAGGAATGATTTGAGGTGTGATTAACTTGTAGCTGGAATCAACTTAATTAGTTAACTAATTCTTGTATTATTAGCTTAACCTTTTGAGCAAACCTCCATTATAATTACCCACGCCTAAAAATGCATATATTCATTAAAAAATAAAAAATAAAAAATAAAAAATAAATTATACGTCATTAACATTAATTTGACTTGTTAATCGTTCTAGTGTGGTCCTAAAAGCTATATTAGTTAACGCGGCTGGATAACAACGACCCTTTTTAAGTCAATACAGTTCATTTATTTTTGAGTGAATTTTTAAAAATATCCCTGAGATTTGAGCTTTTTAAAAAAGAATTCATTTAATTTGTAAACCCATAAATAACCCTTCATATTTATTTTTTCATTTTACAAAAAAGATGAATTCCATCCCCGAATGTCCCCACCGCCGCTTTCTTAGAGTTTCGAGGAGAATCGCGGATATGCCTCAACGTACTGCAGTCCTAATCTACTTTAGACCGAGTCACCAACCAAACAAAAAAAATCCTCCTCCAACCTCACATTAGACGACCAACCTCCACGCCGCGGTGCCGGTAATGCGGATATCGCATTACCCATGTCTTTTACTGGGTTGAGCCATGCCCCGTGGCATTTTACAAATTACATCTATCGATGGTTGTATTTGGAAATCCTTCAAAGGAGTATTTCTAATTACCAATAATGATAATAGTGTTTTTTTTTTTTTGTAATTAGACTAGATTTTGGTGGTAGATTTTATAGTTTATCTTTTAGTTTATCACCAAACGTAATTTGAAATAAAAAGAAATTCAAGACGTTCTATGATTTCCAAATTAAAAATATTCTTATTTTTTAATTTGAATAAAAACTGAAATTATTCTTGCATCTTGACTTACTCACAAAGTAAAATTAAATTATGTTTTGTATTACTTTGTCGTAGTCTAGAAATGTAGAGTAGTTTGATTCATTTTAACATCTCTTCTCATCCATTTTTTTACTATTTTTAAGTCATCTCACAAAAGTACAAAACACGAAAACTTCATCGTTTTTTCATAAAAGAAAATTAGTTCCATAACAATAAATTTATCTTCCAACGTATGACCTAAAAAAGGAAAACATTAAGAGAATAATTGCTATGTAAAAACGAATTTTGTTTAATCTTCATAATAAATAACGACAAATCTTAAAATAAGAAACATAATAGGTCCTTGTTAATTCAAGCTTAGGTCTCACCAAATACCAATAGCTAGCAACAGAGCTGTATTTATTAATCTTAAATTTCAAAACTTTTTTCCCTAGCCAAATTATTTTTTCCTTTTAAAAAAACATATAATTTTCTTTTTTACCTTTAGAAAAATTAAAAATATATTTTGAGGGGTGGCCCGGCCCAGGAGCCCCCCAAGATCCGCCCATGCCAGTCACCATATATTAAGTACTTCATCAGTTCCATTTTGAATGTTTCATTTTTGTTTTTTTGAACTTCTGTAAGTAAAATCTCATCTTAATTCTATTTCTTTTGATTTAAAGCTTAAAAGGCTCTAAATCAACTTTAAATAGGTCCAAAAATCCAAAAAAATTTAACACTCAAAATTCAAAGACGGAGAATCCAAAAGGTCTAATCATTTTTAAGCCCGAATGAGATTTCAACAAAATAAAACTAAGCCCAAAATTTTAAATTTTAATACAAATTTAGGCATAAACCAATTTATTTACTAAGACCCTCAATCAAGTTAAACCATAAAATAGACCAATTTATTTACAAAGGCCCTCAATCAAGTTAAACCATGAAATAGCCCTATTCTACCATGAATTTGGATTATTAAAGAAACGAGCCCAACGACTTTAATATAGGCACAACCAAAATCAACCCAAAACTCCAAAAGTCCTTTTGGTCTATTCAAGCCCAAATCCGTAATCCATAAAAGCCTTAAATTTAATTCAACATCGGATAGCCCATCAGGCCACAAAATAATCCTTAATAACAGAATCACCCCAAACAAGTGGTTAATCAAACATGAATCATAAAATAAGAATCATAGATACAAATAATTACACAATTATTCCACAAACCCCAAGGATTAAACAGTCTTTATGTGTGGGAAAAAATCCAATTTCTTGTAGTGTATAATCATCCTAGAATATACAGAAAATTCTAGGACATAAACATCATGCTATAATTATCAAAGATTATATAGAATAACGAAATACCTGAATTTATCAGATTGATGATTATATTCTGAATGTAGAATACTGTCGATAACCAATCTTCATGAATGGAAACACGATCATTCCACACAAACGAAACGGTGTTGGTTGTATTATCTTCCTCAACTAAATTTACGTTCCTCATAGTGGCATTCATTTTCCATCTTGATGGGGAGAAATCGGGACAATTATATAACCATACAGTTTTTTTATAGGTACCAACTACAGAGTTCTTATAATCCGCTAAGTTGAATCCTATTAAGTATCTTTCTCTTGTTTCATATCAAATTCAGAGCTTTAAGTCTCCACCGGATTTAGATCACTTAATTAGTTCAATAATAAATAAATTGCAAATATAATTGTAATTAAAATATAGAGCAAATGGTGGATTTACCCACTTGGGATAGGAGAGAGACTTTTTGACATATGGATAAAAAACATAGTTTTCTACCCACTTTTTGGGGTTCTTTACCACAAGACCTCGAGGCTTTAAATGCAGTTCCCTTTAAAGTAGGTAAGTTGTATTTCTCGCTCTTGTTAAATACATACATACATACGATTTGCCCTCATTTGCTCTTCATTTTTCTCTTTTCTCTTCTTCTTCACAAAATATCAAGAAGTTATTTTGTGGTCTTTCGTAACCAAAATCGCACCAAAAAATCGAATAACAAGGTAATGTTGCTTCTCCTCTTTAGTTACTTAACCTTGTTTAAATTATTCAAGACCAATATATTTACAAGATATGTGAAATATATCGTGAAATGTGAAAATTTCTGTTTAAGATGCATTTCTATATATCGTATGGGCACGATATTGTGCACAATATGTGCACGATATCGTGCCTCGGTAGTAAAATAGGCCGCGATATATCGTGCCTATATTGGGCACGTAGCCGAGACAGCAATATATAGGCCGCGATATCGTGGCTCAAGAAAAATAGGCAATATATCGTGCCTCCTATATTGGGCGCGATATCGTGCTGCGTGCCAATATGTGCACGTATATATTGTGCCTCAAGAGGCAGGCACGATATATCGTGCTCCTATATTAGGCACGATATATCGTGCCTCAAGCAAAAAAAATAAGGCACGATATCGTGCCTCGCTTAAAATTAGGCCCTTTTTATAATGCTTGCATATCTTTAATTTT
The DNA here is from genome assembly GCA_016081115.2 of Rehmannia glutinosa. Taxonomy (NCBI): domain Eukaryota; kingdom Viridiplantae; phylum Streptophyta; class Magnoliopsida; order Lamiales; family Orobanchaceae; genus Rehmannia; species Rehmannia glutinosa. The sequence goes on from CM071927.1 coordinate 9,136,437, forward strand.
TTTTTATATATTTCTTGTCCTGTGATGAACTCCTGCCATGTTGTTGTTCGATTTGAGGGTCATTGGGAAGTTTTTTAGAATATAAAAATGGTGAAGAAGAAGTTATGCACGTATTAAACCTGGCAAAAATGAATTATAGTGAAATATCGACCCGAGGTTTTATGAATGTTGTTGAAGTCGATAGGGGCATATACGATTGTGTAATGCATGCTATTATAGATATTTAAAACAAACTTGGGAAGTTAAAGTTAAAAAACGATGACATTAAAAGCGTTTGAGAACACCGAGTTACCAATTATTTTTGTAACAAAAAAGAAAAAGGATGGAAGTGAGACTAGTTCGCATAATGTATTGGGAAGTCGATGCCGCATAATCGAGTTGAGAACGTTGAAGGTCAACAAGGTGTTATGGAATTTATGCAACTAGCGCAGCTCTGATGATTTTCAAATGGTCATTGGGCCTGATACAACTACACGCACCATGTGGTTTTCAACAATACGGTGTACCACATCAATGTCATATAGTCATGCAATGGGCACCTAGTGGAGCACCTTTTATGCATATGAACAATGTTCCAATTATTGATCATCCGCGGCCACTACCTACGATTAATGTTCGAGATATCAATTGTCCTAGACCTAGTATAAGGCGAAGCAATAAAGATGGCTATTATCCCGATACGTGGTTGTGATAACTTGATGTTAATCGTGATAATACTTGATCTCGATGTTGGTTGTGATAATAATGAAGATGATTATGGTGAAAACTTCTGATCTTTGGTGATCTTTGATTGTAATAATAATGCGAGATGATTTTGGTGAGAACTACACCGCCGGTGATGTTGGATGTTGAAGCTAATAATCAATTTGAAAATGACCCGACTAACATGTCAATTTGAGGAATTTTGTGAGTGGAGACGTGGAGACGGAGAGAAGTATTTCGAAACCAAAACCAAGATGCACCGAAGAACGAGGTGCTAACATATATCCGAGATATCCATAGAGACAATATGGACAAACAATAGTGCCCGAGGATGAAGTTGGGTGATTCTGGTGCACTCTCTCGCACGCTTCGGTTCATAGAACCTACTAGATTGGAAGCATCTCGGGTGAGACATTGCGCGGAGGAGCAACATACATGAGCAAACGAATTGGAGATGGTACATGTATCACCTTTGAAAATCAAGTCGAGTATCGAGTTGAACGCTTCGTATAAGACTCATTTTCATGCAGCTACGGCATGAACGATGCCTTTTCACGCGTGTATACGGGAAAGGATGGTATTA